>JANHGB010067188.1:0-13150 GCA_026283785.1 Coracopsis vasa
TCATCCTCGTGGCCCTCCTCTGGACTTGTTCCAACAGTTCCATGTCCTTTTTATGTTGAGGACACCAGAACTGTACAAATACTCCAAGTGAGGTCTCAAGAGAGCAGAGTAGAGGGGCAGGATCATCTCCTTCAACCTGCTGGTCATGCGTCTTTTGATGCAGCCCAGTAATAACCAATTGTCCACTCAGCTGCATTTTCTACAGTAGCATAAGTTTGTGTAAATATTTAATAAGTAGTAGTTTCATTTCACTTTAACTTGTATGTGTTTGATGTGTTCAACTAATGGGCAGCTGCTGTTAGGAATTTTAGATTAAGACAAACAACCCAGTCCAAATAGGTAATATTGTTTGTTTGACAACTGGTTTATTATTCTGGCACTTTACTGTCTCGTGACTGCATTAAATTTACCCGTAAAAAGGAACAGAAAACTCTCTATTTCACAGTTTCTAGTTCTAAATCTAGCATACAAATTTAACATGACAATTCCTCATGGGCCAATTAATTTTTCCAAGCTATTTTCTTGGATGGATATTTACTAAGTTGGCAGAGAAAACATTTAATATGAATGTTTCTGTCCACAGAAACTAAGCTTTTCCAGATTGCTTTACTTAAAGAACTATTAAATTCAAATCTGTTTTTACAGTTGTACACAAGCTAGCTGGAAATGCAATTAGCATTTCCATTAAACCTGTTCAGTTATTTAAAAATCAGGGCATTATATTTAGGTACCTAGATGTATCATTAAGAACCAGGTCCAGAAATGGGCTAAATCTGAGTTTTGGCAAATTTGAGCTTCTTTGAGAGTATTTAAGATGCCAAGGCAAAAAGTCAACGTGGTTCAAAAAAACTCTCACTTGACTGCTGCTAGATTCAGCTGAAATGGAAAGATGCTTTACATGCCCTGGCACACTTGGGGGCCACCCCTAAACTTACCCCTTTGGAGATCTCACCCCACTGGCAAGTCTGTCCTTTTGAAGTGATCTTACCATTCACCATATGCTTCAGGAGAGCTGAGGAAGCTGCAGAGTGTGAGGCTGCATTGAGGGAGGCAAACAGTTGCTCTTAGATGACTGCAGTGTTGTGCTTTAGATGCTTTGCCATGCCCTGAATGCAAAACTCAAACCCTACTTCTTTTAGAAATTAGGACACATGGCTGGGAGGTGGAAGACCCATGTTTTGTCTTCATTGCCCAAAAGTATTTCTAAATTATCATCTAAGCATAGTAAGTCAGTGTAAAAAGCATAAATGGTTCTTAAGGAGCCTGAACCCAGGCACCCATCCATTAAGACACCTTAACCAGCAGATGTGCAGTCATCTTCCTCTTCACTTTTTTTTCTTTCTATGGTGATCTCACTCCATTTTTCTTTCACTAGAAAGAGACTAATGAGAAGCTCAACATCACTGCTCTCCTAGGACAACCATTTGGGAAACCTAAGTTAAATAAATATACTATTTTAAAGAAATAGGAATACCCTTGGAAGTAGAGGTTCTTATAATTGGAAAATAATCCATAGTATGTTGATGGTTACTTTCCAGAGCAGGGCTGAGTAGTCATCTTGGGAAGAACAGGGTTCTACCACACCTAACACTGGAAGACTGCTATGAGGTCTCCACACAGCTTCTCTTCTCCAGGCTGAACAGCCCCAACTTTATATGTATATAAAAATATGTATATACATATGTAAACATATATGCATTTTAATGTACACATACATGAACTCATATTGTTCTTAAAAGTGCAATTTAATGCAGAAGATTAAAATAAATGTTCCGTGACTTTTTGTGCAAAACATTCTGACTAAAATATTACATGTATTGGTTTTTCTCCCACTATCCAATAAGATATTTTCTAAAAGACATGACAATTTTACTTTCTTCTAAATTATTTTTAGATATAGAGATTCTAACTCTCTCTTTTTATCTAACTAAAAAAGTGTAAGGTTAACCTAAAATAAAAACCTAATTGTTAGTTCAATCCAAATCTTCAAGCCATAAGTTCACAGCTGTATGTGATGTTCATACTCCACTTGAGACAAAATCTGATCACAGGTTTGGACTGGGAAGAAATTCTTTCATAAAAAGAAAAAAAATTGGTTGTAATAAAACCTGAAATTTATCAGATATCTCCCATAGAAAGGAAATTTGATAATATGGGAAAGTGAGTCTGGCATGCACAGGCAAGGTCCTTAACAAGGTGCCAGAACACGTTAGGATACACTGACCCCATAGTCCAAAAGTTTGGTTCAGAGTTTGGGCCAAACTCTGATTTCCTCCTATTTCACAGGTTGTCAGAACCTTGGCAAATATGATAGCTAGCAGCTATTATCCTTGCATTTTTAAAGAAATAAGATGTGACAGTTCCTTTTATCACTTTGATTATCTTTTTCTCATTTTTTGTAAAAAAGGGAAGTGATTTTACTCTCAGAACGGATGCTGTCAAAATAATATTGGATGTTTTAGTTAATTTACAATTGAAAAGGTGCAAAGATGAGTGCATCATATCCTTGGAAGAGTAAAAGTTTTTAGCAAACTTTGAATATATCCTTCTTTACATATTATAGTAAAAGCTCTTACAAGCTGTGGAATAAATTATGCTCCTATTACAGACTCATAATGTATGGTACTCTGTTGGATACCTGTATCTAATTTTAGGAATATTTAATAACCACAAAAATCCTTTGCTAACATTCATTTAAGGTTTAATAGAGTTTTTATTAAAATAGATCTTCAAATTCTGTAATTTTATAAGAAGCTTAAATCAAGGCCAGTGAAGGAGAGAGAAAATATTGTATTTCTCTGGGATATATGCTACTCTGGGAGATTATTTGTTCTCTAGCAATATCTTATTCTTGTCTCCCTCCACATACTCAGATACTGCACTTCATCCCTTGAGGACTGCCAAAGTTACTCATTCACATTTGTTGTGATTTAGCTCCATCCAGCAGCTAAGCACCATGCAGCCACTTGCTCACTCCCCCTCTGGTGGGAGGAGGGAGAGAGTTAGAAGAGTAAAAGTGATAATACTTATGGGTTGAGGTAAAGACAACTTAATAAGTGAAGCCAAAGCTGCGCATGCAAACAAAGCAAAACAAAGAATTCATTCACCACTTCCCATTGTCAGGCAAGCATTCAGCTATCTCCAGGAAAGCAGGGCTCTAGCTCATGTAATAATCACTTGGGGAGAAAAACGCCATCACTCCAAACATCTCCTTCCTTCCTCCTTCCCTCCTGCCCTGTCCCACTTTATATGCTGAGCGTGAAGTCACATGGGATGGAATATTCCTTTGGTCAGTTGGGATCAGCCAACAGTCTGAGCTGTGTCCCCTCCCAGCTTCTTGTGCACCCCCAGCCTGCTTGTTGGTGGGGTTGTGTGAGAAGCACAACAGGTCTTGACTCTCTAAGTCAAGAAGACATCCCTGTGTTATTAGCACTGTTATCAGTAAGAATCCAAACCATAACCCCATAACAGCTATTATGAAGAATATAACTACCCCAACCAAAACCAGCAAACCAGCATAGATAGCACCCATTCAATGTCCTCTGTAATGTGATACTGGTCACCAACAGTTACTAATGTTAACTATTTCATTAAAGCATATATATTGCCGTAATCAGCCTATCTAGGTATTCTTCAGAAACTTTTCTGACCACATCTTCTAGTACACATGGATTTCAAAACAAAGACTGCTAGTTGCTGTTAGCTATAGAAGCTGAACTCCCTGCCAGATGCTATCAGATGACAAAATTATTAGGTTCAAACAGTAATCTCTTGAAACCAGCTACTGAAATTCTTTTGATTTATTCTTTAAATAAAGGAAATATAGTAACCTTACTTAATAACTAATATTTATTCATAATAACCACCATGTTTCTGTATTGATAAAGGAAAACAAGAAGAAAATGGTCCACAGTACCATTCAGGAAAAAGACTAGCTGTTGCATGATCATATAGTTAAGTAAAACATTCTTTGTTGTAGGAAAATTTGGAAAGCTGTGCAGGGCTCCTTCAGACATTTAATATGTTGAAGCATTATACTACATCACTCCCTCTTTTTGTTCACTGTCTGCTGCTGATACTCAGAGATGTCACAGCATCTTGGGATGCCCTCTGACAAAGAGGTTTCTAGTATTGTCAGAAGTACCAATGGGTTTCAGTTTATTTATTCCTTTGCAAATAAGTAATTATTTCAGCTTTCATTAGTAAATGGGTACAAATAATCTCTTTAGAATCTCCTGTACACTGCTCAAATTGCTGTTGCCACTGATTAACAGCTCTGGTTAAAAAGCAGGCAGTGACACTGGAAAGAAAACCCCTCTCCTGCCTAGCTGGTAAGGTAACAACCAAGCTGTGAAACAGACAATCCCCCACAGGGAGGTGCTGGAGCACAAAGCAGGGCGGCTGTGGAGAGCCAAGAGGCAGTGCTGCCCACCCAAAGGGCCCCCCACCAAGAGCATCACTCTTCCAACAGACCTTCCCCTCTATCCATTTCCCAGTGCAGTTCCAGCTGTGAACCCCTGTGAGGTCACAAGTCCTGCAGCAAACCTGCTTCAGTGTGGTCTCCTCTCTGCACAGGGCCACAGGTCCTGCTAGGAGCCTGCTCCAGGACAGGCTTGCCACAGGGTCACATCCTCCTTCAGGCATCCCCCTGCTCCAGTGTGGGGTCCTCCGTGGGCTGCAGGTGGAGATCTGCTCCACCATATACCTCCATGGGCTTCAGGGGCACGGCTGCCTCACCAAGAGCTGCACCACAGGCTGCAGGGGAATCTCTGCTCTGGTGCATGCAGCACCTCCTCATCTCCTTCTGCACTGACCTGGATGTCTACAGAGCTGTTGCTCTCACATATTCTCACTCCTTTCTCTGACTGCAGCTGAGGTTGCCAAGGTTTTGCCCTCACCCCTATGTTATCCCAAAGACGTTACCACCATCATTGATTGGCTCAGCTTTGACCAGCAGTAGGTCTGTCTTAGAGACAGCTGCCATTGGTTCTGTCAGACACATGGGAAGCTTCTATCAACTTCTCAACAGAATCTATCCCTATAAGCCCCCCTGATACCAAAACCTGAACACGCAAATCTAATACATCTGGGTAAAAAAATGGCTGCTTGGCCGAGTCCAAAAAGTGCTGCTGAATGGGGTGAAATCCAGCTGACAACCAGTCACAAATGGTATTCTCCACAGCTCAGTACTGGGGCGTTCTGTTTAATACTTTATCAATGATCTGGACAATGGGATCGAGTGCACCCTTAGTAAGGTTGCAGACAACACCAAATTGTGTGGGGATGTTGATCTCTTTGGGGTTAGAAAGGCTCTATAGAGGGATCTAGGCAGGCTGGCTGGCTGGCTGGCTGGGGTGAGGCCAATTGTACGGTGTTCAACAAGGTTCAGTGCCATGTCCTGAGGTAAAGACTGGCTGGGAAGCTGCATGCCAGAAAAAGACCTGGGGGTGTTGGTCAACAGTAAGCTGAATATGGGCCAGCAGTGAGTCTGGGTGGCCAAGAAAGCCAATGGCATCCTGGCCTGTGTCAGCAATAGCATGTTCAACAGGGCCAGGGCAGTGGTCATTCTCCTCTACTCAGAACTGGTGAGGCTGCACCTCGAATACTGTGTTCAGTTCTGGGCCTCTGATTACAAGAGAGATATTGAGGTGCTGGGGTGTGTCTGAAGAAGGGCAACGAAACTGGTGAAAGGTCCGGAGCACAAGTCTGATGGGGAGTGGCTGAGGGAACTGGGGGTGTTTAGTCTGGAGTTTAGTCTGGTGGCTCAGGGGGGACCTTATCACTCTGTACAACTACCAAAAGGAGGTTGTAGTGAGGTGGGGGTAAGTTTCTTCTCCAAGTAACAAGTAAGATTTGATATTAGGAAAAATTTCTTCCCAAAAGGGTTGTCAAGCACTGGAACAGGCTGCCCAGGGTAGTGGTTGAGTCACCATCCCTGGAGGTAGATGTGGCACTGAGGGAAATGTTTTAGTGGTGTACTTGGCAGTGCTAGGTTAATGGTTAGACTTCATGATCTTAAAGGTCTTTTCCAATGTGAATAATTCTATGATTCCATGTTATAGACACTTTACGTAAATTTTTACATTCTAGGTGAAACAACAAAGGAATAGGCATGCATTGTCTTTTATCTATGAAGTATTTCCTTGTCATGTTTCTAAATTATGCCATTCTTCCGTAAAATCTACATGAATCCTCTAGTATTCATTTACCTTTGTCATTCAAGTGATACACACATCTTTTATAATTAATTAAGGACCTTGATCATGTTTATGCATGTAAGGCCAAACCCAAGTCACCATCTACGTAACTGTTAATGAACTCCGAATTATATTTCAGAAGTTCAAGCCAATTTTTTTTCTATTAATAGTTTCTTAGTCAGCCAGAATCCTAACAAGAAACCCGAATTCAAATATTGCCATATATCTTCTTCAATTCTGTTATGATGTTGGAAAAAATGTCAATTTCTCTCCTTGAACACTAGCCTCCTTTGTGTGTATACTTACTCAATGTAAACTTATGAATGTTTCATGACCGTTCTTTGGGTGAGGTGATCATTATCTTTTAACTTGACAGGTAATCTCTTCTCAGACCCCTTTCTCATCTGACAAGGACAGCTTGCTTACAACAAGCTATATGCTATATAACGAATTTTGGAATGTCCCTGTCTTTTATGTTCTAGAGAACTTCTGTCAGTCCTTTCTCTGAAAGTTAAGGCAACTTCCTCAAATCCATCTTTGTTTCCATGCACAGATTTCTGTCCTGGCTTATTGATTGCTCCTCAAAGATATCTACTATCATGGAACAGATGCTTGTAAAGCATTTATTCATACTTCTTTTCACTGATGAAGAGAAAGAATTAGGTACTGATTTTCTCTTCCGGTTTTTATTGATACTCCCCCAGATTGCTCCTTGGGGGTTGGTTGCTGTAATGTTATTTTTGTAAGATTGCAAGTTATCATTGCCAAAGTCATGTCTCAAAACAGAGAGGGGAAAAAAAATGCAAATCTTTGCTGTGATTTCTTGTTTCCACCAAGATCTCATGTCCAGTATAATTAAACTATGTTTTTAAAGATAAAGTGATTTTGACTATGCTGACATTTTTAAAGAGATATAAACCATATGTTATATGACATTTGATATATGACTTGTTCTGTGCAGACAGGCAACCTAACACTTGACCTTGAAATGCAGTGGAAAACCTTAAAGAATTTGTAAGAATCTAAAGGAAATTCACACAGACCTTTAGTGATCAATCCATAACACAAGAGAATCTGAAAATCAGTGCTTATTTCATGAATACAATTATAACATGAACTCAAGAGAATTTCAAACTCCTTTGTGGTTCTACGTGAATAGCTCATATACATCAATATATCTTGTGTGTATGCCAAGACTGGTTCTATTACTCCTATTGTACTAATCCTAAGGCATCTCAGATAAAAAATTTTCTTTCTGGAGAATTAGCCATTTATTCCTACTCTTCACTTTCTATCCTATAATTAATTTTTAATATATATGTCACCATATTATGCTATATATATTTTAAACATTATATTCTATTTCAGCTGGGGGTTACCATATTTCACTGGACAGGACCTTGAAAGTACTTTTTGAAAAGCATTTTAAAAGCCTGGAAAAACTTACAAATAGCAAAATAGCATTTTGTTAACTCTTTTAAACATATTTTAACAGGCAAGTTGTAATTTATTGTTAAAATATATACTAATTTTTGCTATTAAAACAAACAACATTTGAACCCCGTATTCACCTCTCTTCTGGCCAGCCATAGCCTTTGCACTTTTGCTACATCTTCTTTGTGCTCTTTGTTCCAGCTTCTCAGAGCAGGTAGCTCACTATGACAATGTTTACCCAGGTAGTATTCCTTACTGCAATGGTTTGAGATAAACCAGAAGGGGCAAGGTGAGAAAATACTATGTTGCCTGCTGAGCCAAGCAGTTGGTGTTGAAAGAGAAGCTGTCAAGATAAGAAGCATGGTCTCATGTCAGAGAAAGTTATTACGGTTCCATCACCACTTCTGACAGTTCTGTTTTGACTAATTTCTGTTTTTCAATTCTGCCTATGAGGTCTTGGGTTTTGTTTTGGGGTTTTTTTTGCTATTATCACACTTTGGAAAAATAACAGCAGCAGTCTTTGAGAAGGTTATCTGCCTTTTACTTTCAATCTTGCAAAAAGTCGAAGCAAAATCTGTTCAACCCATGTACCAAATGAGCTCTATGGTCAATAGTTAATTACATATCTAAACTATGGAACATTTTCTTCATTAGAAGTCACTGTGGAAGTTGTTTCTGTGTTAGGATACGGCTCTTAAATACTCTGAACTCTGCACTTTAGAAGTCTAAGCTGCAGTGGATTATATACAGCGAATTGGAATCAATAAAATGTAAGTCCTCTGATACATTTGATCCATTTAATGATTTCTCTCATGTACATCAACTTTGAACAAAAGAAGCAGAGTATCATAACTGCTTATGTCTTTAGATCTTTTGTGGCTCAGATCACAAAATTTTTAAGAAACAGAAGAGTAATTTTGCAACTCATACTACTCTTTTTCCTTTGCTCACTTTATCTTAGATGTTATGGACACTTTATTCAGGTGATATCTCTCCTGCTCACTCCTCTCTCACTTCCAAGGATAGAATAATTTGAGCTTGAAGTTTATGCAGACCTAGACACATGAACCAGGAGATTATATTCAAGGTTAAAAATGTAAGTATGAAATACATAATTGTCTCCAGAGATATAATTATGTGATGAGGAGAGTTTTTTAATTGCTATCCTAGATAAAGATTACATACAGTGGTTAAGTTCAAAGCTGCATGTAGAACAAAGAAATTGCACAAACTATAAAAAGTGAACTATCCAATCCTCTGAAATATGTCAGAAATTCTTTTTACGTACATATCACAAGATTTTCTTTCACTTCCATTGGCTTCAAAGTAATTTACAGAAAGCGTCCTGTGCCACCCAACATTTAATTTTCCTAACTGTTGTTTATGTTTCCAAAATGAAAATCTCTCATGGAAACATACTGCTATGAGGTCCACACGACTGGGATCCAGTATAGGCAATTTTATTAAATTAAAAGTATAATTTGCTTTCCATGCTATTCCTATTTAAGCCTTGTCTATTTGCACATTTTTGCTGTCTTAATATGTTCTTCTTCTGCAGGATATCCATGGAAACTCTCTCTAAAACAAAGGAGAGAATTCTGTTTTCCTTTTTTTTTTTTTATTTTAACAAATCCCCTGACATGAAAAAATAAAAATGCTGAAAAACGGGAAGGCCTTTTGAAAGGTGATAGAATTAAAAAGATGTCAGTCTCATATGAAGATTTTCTATCTCTAATTCAGCAGCCACAACAGAACATAGTAATTTAATACCAATATTGCCATTTGTCTTCAATTTTGTTACAGAATACAAGTGAAAAAGCCCAGCCAAAGGAAAAAGGGGATTATAGGGTCTACTGAGATCAGGTACAAAAACACTGGTATGTTTAACTTAGTTTTGGTCTATTCTTGTTTTATCTGCCTTTTTCTACATTCAATGCACATTCATTATAAAGCCTTTCATATCTACTTCCTTAGACAAACCATTTCATTAATCAGCATACCAATTATCTTCAGTGTCATCTTCAGTGATCAATGAAATTATTTATCTTAGGAAATAAATATGAGTGGGTTTTGGTTTGGTGTATCTGTGTTTTTTGGGGGTGTTTGGGTTTTTTGGTTTGATTTTTTGTTTTGTTTAGTTTTTTAATTTTTGCATTAAGCCCTCTAGATTTAAAAGGAGAGCAGCAAATGCAGGTTACTGCCACAACAATGAGATGTCATATTTTTTTAGTAATTTGGTATTCATGAATTTCCCATTGACTTGAAATACAGAAAATATCACTTAAGGTTTCTCATTAAAGAAAGATCTAAATGCTGTTTTCTTTTCTTCTTCTCTTGTTGCTATTATGAAAACAAATACAAATCCAAGTTCTGTTTCAAAGAAATTGATTTTTCTTTTACAGCTTTGTCATTCTGTTTGTGGAAGTACTGCGTGCGTTGTAACTGGTACCTTGTTTTTTCTCAATAACTCACCAGTTAAGAGGGAAGCTCTAGGAAGATGGAGGTAGCAAAGAAAGAGTCAGGCTCAGGATGCTTAGGTGTCTTAAGAGCATAGAGCTGGGAAGAAGTCCTGGATCACTGAGTCTGGTTGGCTTGGTATCACTGGCATCATGTATTATGCTCACTCATGGTTTATACTCAGCCATGATTAAAAGTTGCTATTTTTTCTGCCATCTCTAATCCTGTTGGAATGTTATTTTTTATATTTTCTGTTCTGATAGTTGGAAACCTTTTAATCACCAGCCTAAGTAACTTATAATACTTTTGCACCCATTTTCTTGATTTCTTCTGATGTGTCTGTAGATTGACATTGTAAGCTGAATTTCCCTGTTTGCTAGATCAGATAAACCTGTGTACTTTTAATCACAAGTTATTCTGTTCTTGATCTCTTTCTGCATTACCTAGCAAAACCTTTCAGGAGTAATAGCATTCAATACTTTGTTCTTCAACAGCACCAGACTTCATCTTTGGGTACTTGCTCTTCTTTCCTCACTAACTTTAAACTCTGTCAGTCTAACCTCTGGCACTTTGATCTGTGTTGATACTTACTTAGGGTGCAGCGATACAGCTACAAAACAGTAAGTGTATAAATTACTCATTTTAGGCAAATTCAGGACCAATATCTTAAATGAAAAAACAGCATAAGACAAAAGTTACAAAGTCAAATTTAGATGCTTAGAGAGTAGGTCTCAACAGCTGAACAAGGTAACTTATACTCCATTTATAGTAAATTTTAGGCAATGATTCATCTGATTTATTTTTGATGCCTACTACAGGCCCAAATGAACTTCTCTTTTGACCTCAGTGATGAGGTTTCTATTAGCTTTAAAAGGAAACACAAGTGACTTACTCATATATAAGCATTTTTATTATAGGCATGTAGATTTGTACAATGAGAGAGTAGAGAATTAGTTGCATAAACTTAAAGAAAATATTTAGAAGAAAAGATAATTGGGGAGAAATAAGTTAACTATTATCATTATCTATGTATTTAATGACAAAACTATTAACTCTTTAGTAGATATTCAATGAAATAGAAATACACACAACATCAATATAATGCACTTGACTTTTTGAAAAACAAACCAAAACAAAACATGAGTAGTTCTTCCATTAATTTAGTTGTTGATAGAACAGATTGCAGTGAGTAACCATCTGGCTTGTATAAATAAAGATTTTCTTTAAGAGACTTTATCTTGTGGAATTCTGCTTTTTGGAAAAGAAAAAAGCAGGAAATATTTTTTCCCCCTTTTGGTGAACTCTTCCCCTTCTAGATCTCCTGTTATAGGGGAGAAAAGCAGCGGTGCCTTCTGTGAGCTTCAGCATGTCTTTTTTTCTGAAACAATCTGTACAGGGCAAGACCCAAGCAGAGATTAATTCAGCAAATATCAAGAATTAAAGAGAGAGAGCGATCAAATATTAGTCAGATCTATGAGCAAGATAGTTCTACAAAGAAACTCTCCTAAAAATCCAGGCTAACACTAAACATTTCTCAATTCTTGTTATGCTATTCAAAACTTTCACTTACCTATGATATCCCAAGATGTTCATCACCCAACTAGGGTCTAGACACCTTGCCAACATGAGTGGGAGCAACACAAGTGTCAGGAGTGGTTCAGGTTAGCTGATCCTATTCTTCAGAATGAAGGCAGCTCACTGGGAAGAGCAATTTGCACACACATCTCAGCACTGCTGTTCTCAGCCAGACAGGCTTGTCTGCACATCCACCTGAATAATGGCTACTGGGTAACTCCAGACAGTAATCCACAGTCACTGGTCCTGAACTGTAAACAAACACTACAATTGGAATCTATCAATCCGTGACTGTTAATGGTTGGACTTGATGATCTTAAGTGATGATTCTATGAGTCTATCATTTCCAGGAGTATTTGCTGTGCATGTTACAGTTATATAATCCACTTAATATGACATTATTTTAATATCATCATGTACCAGGCTTGCAAATTGTACAGCTCAATTGGTAATGGAAAGTTGGAAGGTGTAATATGGAAACAATTTGTTAATCAGTTTCCAGAAGTGCACTCTTCCTAATGTATGGCTGTCTTTATTTTCAAAGAGTTCTGATACACACTGTGGTAAAATCTGGAGACATATTGTCAACACTAATATAATAGTTGTCCTCTCTCAGAAATACTTATTATGAAATTTATTCTGAAAAACACGTGCATTGCAAATGGTCTTGAAAACAAGTTCTCTGCCAGAGTTAAGAGTTTCTAAAGGACTGTGATGATGGAAGTGCAGATGGAAATATGATTTTAAACTCTGAAGATGAGTCACCATCTGGAAAGTCTAGAGATCTTTTTTCCTGAAAAAGGACAAAAGATAAAAACCACTCCCCTCCAATAATTATTGGATCTGCATTCAAAATGGTATAAAATACAATGATTGATTTCCTCAAAAATACTCTTGTTGCCTTTTTATCAGGCTGGCAAACACAGTTAAGCAATGGGGCCAAGATGCCCTCTAGATTCACTATCCCTTGGCACACAAGAAAAAATCTTTTTTGCAACACAGTTTGGAAAAATAAAAGTAGTCCATCAGCAATTAAGATGAATGAGTTTTGCTTCTCTCTGAGAGTTTGCTGTCATCTAGCATGTCAGCTAATGCTAACCTGAGAAAGAGCCAGTATGTAAGATCTTCTTCATAGCTATACATTCAATAAAGTATTCCAGCAGCTGGAAATTTCTCATTTTCATGCAGGGACCACAGCTGACCACAGTATTTCAGGTATGGCCTGACAAGCGCTGAGTAGAGTAAGGTAACAACTTTATCTCCAGTAACTAAGGTATAATACAAAACTACTCCTACTATCACTGATAATAATAATGGCAAGGGAAATAACAAGGGGAGAGAATACAATTGCTCACCACCTGTCAATTGACACCCAGCCCGACCTGAGCAATGATCTAGCCCTTCCGGATAACTCCCCCCAGCTCATAAATGAAAAATATTCAGGAGCACTGAGATGTCATTTAAAAACCGGGAGGATACAGTGTTCT
>JANHGB010067190.1:0-25870 GCA_026283785.1 Coracopsis vasa
GGGAAGCCAAACTACTATTTCATCTTTCTCTTAATGCTGATTGCTGTCTAACTGGTAATAATTTTTCTCACCTCTTTTAGCAAAGAATATCCAGTAATTTCCAAAAGCATCATGAGGCAGAGGTTGGTGTCCAGTCATGGCCAGCTTTCAACAAAGCCAGATGTTAACCCACTTCATGGGAATCACCAGACCCTTCAACATTATCAGTATGAGAACGGTGCTCACATGCAGTTTGCAGCTTCAGATACTCAAGATCTGCCACTCAACACCTTCACAGCACAGAGAGATTCAGGGCTTTTCTATCATTGCCTAAAAAGAAGAGGTAACTTGTGTTTACAGCTGAAAAAATATTACAGCAAATAAACCTGAGAGCAGGAGCACTGAAAGTTTACTGCTAATTCTAGTTTGGTTTGGATTGGTCTCTTAGGCCTTGATCTTCAAAGATACTGATGTGATCAAAGTGTTTTGGAGGGTCAGGGTCTAAGGGCTCAGTTTTGGAGCAGTTATTAGTGGTTTGGTCCCATAGAAGGCAAATTCAGACTCCAAGTTAAGAGACCCACCCCCAAAAAATCAGAATGCATAATTCAAATGGCACAAGGCTACACTGGAAAATTATCCATTGTTAGACTCAGATGAAGTAATAATTGTTTGGAGGAGACTTTATCTATCCTGAGATGTTCTGACACTGCCCATTAGCATTAATGAAGCTATAAACAGCGCTTTTTCAGGACAAAGCCATTAGCAATTCTCTTGATGTCTGCAGATTCCTGGGACCATGGTAGCCGTGTGTAAGCTTCCCTTTCTTCTTATCCACTAGTTTACAGTTCTCAAGTCTAAGTGAGCTGTAACTACATTCTCTTCCTTTTAGCCCAGTATCAGATGAGATCATGGAATGGTTTAAGTTAAACGGAAAACTCTGTATAGAAAAATAATCCTTCTATTTGCATGTCTCATTGGCCACTAATTTATTTAAGCTGTGAGAATCCTCTGATCATGGGCAAATGAAGAATCTAACAGCACCAGTAATGAGGACTGCAAGGCAAATGTGTAGTTTTAGCAGATGTTTAATGTGCAGATGAATTCACTAATTCATCCAGAGAATATTCCTAACAACTAACAGAAAGCTGCTGGTAAACACAGCCACAGTCATCGCAATCTGCAGGAGAGGGGCTACAGCTGCTCAGTGTAAAGCTGAGGACTGATGACTGGGAAAGGGCCCCTTTATCTGGAAATATTTCTGCAGCTTTTGACATGAATATCTGGGAAATGTATGGTCATTTTTGTAATGACAGGAAGGCAGGCTGCGATAAGGCCCTCTAAGAGACTTCTTGAATTTGTCAGGAGTACCACTGCAAGAGTGTCAGGGACCTCTGTTATCTGGATGAACGTGAAGTAATCTCTGATGTGAGAATAGTAGCCCGAGTCTCTCACTTAACCTGACAAATGTCACCAGAAGGCTTTGAGGCCAAGGGGATTAGCCTGCCGTTTGCAACACAATGTCTTTTTGATGTTGTACACTGTCTTTCCAAACTAAAATGGTTTAACTGGATTAATCTGAACAAGAGCACCAGTTGTTTAGTGAAATGGTCACAGATTGAATGCTCAGCTTCTATGGGGACTCCATAAAACCACCCCAGGCTCTTAGCAGATCGCTGTTAAACACCATTGCTTTGGGAGCTGCTCCTGAACGTGCATTTTCTTCTACTTGCAGAAAGTGCTCGGCACCTGGACCTGCCCTGCAAACGCTCCTACCTGGAAGCCTCCTCTTCTGTAGGAGATGATCACTATTTCCGTTCCCCACCTCCGTACGACCAGCAGATGTTGAGCCCTTCCTATTGCAGTGAGGTGACTCCAAGGGAAGCGTGCATGTACTCTAGTTCTGGGCCTGAAATTGCTGGTGTCTCAGCAGTTGATGACTTGCCACCTCCACCTCCCCCCTTGAGCTGCAATATGTGGACTTCTGTTGCACCTTACACCAGCTACAGTGTTCAGACAATGGAAACTGTCCCTTACCAGCCTTTCCCTGCTCATTTCACTGCCACCACCATGATGCCACGGCTCCCGTCCATCACGGGTCAAGGCTCGCAGCCACCAGGTAATAGCCACTTCAGTGTCTACAACCAGCTGTCCCAGTCTCAGGTTCGGGAGCGTGTTCCTTCTTCATCTTTCCCAAGGGAAAGGGTGCACCCGTCTGTGTGTGAGAGAAAACCCCCCTCTCCGCACCTAAACGCGGCGAACGAATTCCTGTACTCACAAAGCTTTTCCTTGTCGAGGGAATCAGCGCTGCAATATCATTCAGGGATGGGGACTGTGGAGAACTGGACTGATGGATGACTCTGACGGCCAAGCGATGCCACAGACAACGTTACTGCTCCAGGACAGTGTTCAATAAGTGTTGATACCTGTGGGTAACTTGCACTTCGGTGAGACAAATGTGCATTTCCAGAGGGATTTGTGTGGGTGAAGAGCTTGTATCTTCAGACACACAGAGAATTACATCTCCTGTCTCAGTGGGCTGGATTCATCAGTCTCTTACTGACTCCTGAATAAATTAATCCTCACATCCTCATTACTGATCCAGTAGAAACCATCTTCATGACTAACAAGTGAAGTAGCTAGTCATTTTCTTTTACTTGTAGTATAAAACATCCATAAGCAGATTTTGGCTATTTGGGAAAAATATGAGCTTCACTTTCATGGTACCTGGCTCATGAAGTCACAGCATCCCAAAACTGAAAGGAAAAAGTGATCTGTTCAGTTGCATAGTTCAAAGACTGCCGTAGCAGCACTTCTGTAGCTCTTTTAATCTGTAGAAATTACTTCTTCCTCTGGAAGTGATGGAGTCATAGGAGCACAGGGGCCAGTGGGGAGGCTCGGCGGTGGGGTCAGGGAGCTGCAGTGTCGCGCCAGTACCTCCCCGGCACAGTGCAGGGTTCTTGCCATGGTGCGGAGAGAAGGAGGCACTGATGCACAAATGTCTCTTCTTCCCCTCACACCACCATCATTCGTGGCTGTGGGAAACTAAAGAAGTGAAGCATTACGCCCGAGGCCAAACAGCAAATTAATTGCAGTATTAGGAACAGACTCAGTGTCTTCAGACTCCCATCCGTTGATTGAATCACACTTGCTTATTGCAATATATTTATGAAGTTTAAGCTTAAAGTCGCTAATACTTTCCAGAAACGATTTCTGTATTTGCTGGTCCTTGATTTCTTTCATATTCAGCTGAAATGTGCCTTTTTGTGCTATGTTTTTTTTCTTCTGCAGCTAATTTGGAAAGAATTGTTTTCAGCATAAAGGAGGCATAGAGGAATATTTTCTTACTTGTGGGGTGGGAAGAGCTCCCATTACCTGTCAGGCTTTACAGTGTACAAATATTTGTAGAACAGGTAAAAATCTGTAACCAGTGTATACATTGCTACTATTGCTTACTGTGGAAGTATCTTCACCTGACTCCTTCAGCCCTGGCTTTGCCTAATAGAGTGTCTCTGCGAGGTAAGGAGGGATCCCTCAGCCAACAGCCATGGTGAGAAACGGCCTCTTGTGGGAAAGCAAGCTGCACTCTTTCTGGAACAAAACTACCATTACCAAGCTGGGATGTGTCCTGCTCTGGTCTGCGGTGTGTCCATCCTGCTGGCTCCCAGGTGATGCTGTCCCAAGGGATTGCAGCACAGAGGTGATGCTGGAAGTTTGATTCCACAAAAGAGTGTAGTATCGAAGCTTTAGTCATACACAGAGGGCTTTTTTCTCCCCTCTCTTCTTCCCGAATGGGCAAAGGCAAAAAGCTGAAATACAGATTTGGAAGTTGGGAGGTACTTCTGCATGTTGATGAATCCATTCCAATGAAGAGAGGCTGATGGATGAGGGCGGCTGCTTGCAGTGAGATAGCCCTGAGGCCACTAAAGTGAAGGTCACGTTTCAACCAGGACAATCTCATACAGCCATTCAGCAGACCATGAGTGTGACTGGTGTGGATTTCGTAATCAGATTTTGGAAATCACTACAATTTTTGCATGCTGAATAGCTATTTATATACATATATATTTTATATATATATATAAAAAATATATATATATCACAAATGCAGGCCACATGTCCAATCCAGCTTTGCTTTTTACAATTGAAATACTTAATAAAAATGAATGTTGCAAGGTTTTTTTTTTTGAAAGACATCTATTTAAGATTTTTTTTATTACACACCTTTGATGTAAAAACTAAGAATTGGTTAGATAAAAACCATATATGCTACAGATAAATCTTTATTAGAAACCACATTAGATACAGGTGGTGTGGAATTTTTAACTGTTTCTTACATAGCATGGACATTTTATTTTACATATCAGAACATAAAGTCATTTTACTGCTATAAGCTGTCTCTGGGTGCATTTCAATAATTAGTATAAAAATGTACTGTGGTGAATTACTGATGCCTCGTCTCTCTTCTGTCTCCTACTGTCTGATTTACCAATCTCACACTTTCCCAAGGTGCACACTTGACCCTGTTTTTATCATTTCAGAGCTACACTGTCAGACTTTAACTGCCCCTGGCAAGAGTAAAAGGGGGTTTGGTTCCTTTGTGATCTCTCATGTTTCTTTGTTTCAATGGACACATGAATTGATCTGAATCCATCGAGCACTACTAGGCTAAGTTAAAAGCAGCCCCTAGCCTGATAACAAGAGCACCGGAATCATATTCCTGCACTTATGTGCAGATCACTTACAATGACAATAGTGAAGAATTAAAGGTTGGAGGTGGGGGGAGAGGTCTGAGGGTGTCACTACCCATAATTTGAAATGCTCAGTTAATTTCTCATAGTGACACTGAATCAACACTAAACGAGATGAATGTTGCCACTATAACCTAAAAATTAATGGGGTCAGCAGCCCAGGTTCCAAATGACAAGCTAGACTAGGTCTTTTGCCTGTTTCACAAATAAGATTAACAGAATAACAATGTCACTTTAAATGAGTAATAATTGCCTTTATTTTTAACCACTTTTCATATATCTTCTGCTCATCGATGCAGTATTTATTGATATAAGGCAGTTTAAAAAGTAACTCCTATAAAAATTGTTTCAGCAGCTTTCAATTAATGCAGGGGATGTAGAAGAGACTTGAATATGTAATTAATCCAAGTTCTAACTTATGAGCACACAGCAACACTGCTGTCAGCCCTTGTAAAGGGCACAGCCAAGGTTCAATTTCAAACTGACCACCAGAGCTGAGCAAGTGCCCTGTGAAACCCTGTGGCACATAACAAGCTGTAAGTTATAAACCCAGTGTGTGATATTTGTGAGTACAGGACCTGGATGTAAAAGGCTGAAATAGCGCATAAATGTGCAAAATATGGATATAGGCTAATCTGGTCATCTGGGCTCCTTTTATAGTCAATGGAGAGAGATCAGACCTTTGGATTAAAATGGGATGAATCATTCTCTAGTGATGATTTTTTTCCACTCAGAGAGGAATCTAGCCCAGTCACTTAGCCTAGACTTCCCATTTTTAAATGGCTAAAGTTAAGTTACTGGGGTGCCCCTTTCTATGTGACACTGATAAAAGCATTTAGATAGTATTAAACAGTGGTCAGTTTAGAAATCGCATTCTATCTGAGCACAAATCCTTAGCTAGCACACCCCCAAAGAGTGTGCTGGTTGTATTAATTTATGGAATGTAAATGCTGTTCCTTTTTGGTTTATGATTTTTGTTTTTTTCAGTACAAAATGTCTAACCTGTTAACGTATCCAGTCCCAAGAGCAAGCTCATGGGCAAGGTGAGAAGCATGGGTCTGGCTGGATGAGAGATTCCACTTCATTTCTTCTGCATTTCACATCTGGGCAGGTTTGGCAGCTGCTGAGTGCGCGACTCCCTGACAAGCACCCGGCTGTGCAGCATCATTCTGGTGACACTGGCCTGGCAGCGTGCTGCCCAGCTGTGGGTGTTCAGAAACAGAGAGCACAGCAATACTGAGGTATCCTTGAGGATATGGTCTATTTGTTTTTCAAATCAGAAACACTAAACTGTGGACATCATTAAAGAAAAATCCCAACAACCTGCACAGCGTTAAAATAGATCAAGTCTGCTTACTGTGCCCGGGTTTGATTTACTACAGTTCAAACAGCTTTTACTTCTCAAGAATGTGGAGAACTTCACATGTGTGGAGGCTTTTTCAGCTCTAGCTCTGGTTAGATAGCCTGTTGCATCGCAGCGGGGAACGGTAAGCCAACTACAGGAAAGCTAGGTCCATTTCAAATCAGATTAAGGCAAAAAGTAGCAAGCGAGGAAAACTTGGATACACAAGGTCTGTTTTCCATTCAAGTGTTCTACTCTGTACTAAAAGGCTAGGGTACTTTTTTATTCTGTTTTTCTTTAAGGTAAATGTCCAAATTTAATATTGGCTCAAGCAAGCTGAGTTCCACCGAGTCCAACAGCCCTTACGCCAGCACTGAGCTTGGACTCCACTCTAAATAGAACAAATATTTGTGTCAGCTTGCTGACTATGTGAGTAATACGAATATTTGCCAAAATTTAAACAAGCTAAACTGAAGTCATGCCAAAAGCCCCACCATTCAATTTGGTATCATTGGCAGCTCCCAGGCTCAAGAGAGGCCTAAGTCTGGAAGAGCTGGGGTGTTTCTGGCAAACACTAATTGTTTTTTTTCTCTCTCTCCACATTTTGGAAAATTTGTGCTTCTCTCTATTAATTTATGATGTCATTAAATAATTCTTTTTGCAGCTTGTATAGAAAGAATGTTTCTTTTGAAGATGAGAACTCCCCTGAGGACGGTTATAGTGAAAAATTCCAGCAGGAGGAAAAAAACCTCCTCTCTCTTGGCCCCTCATGTTTCTGCAGCACTGTCTGAACAGCAAAAACATCTACAAGATTTGAATTTAAGGACCTGCTCCAAAGAGGTGCCATGCACTTCACCGTGACAAGAGGCAGCCTAAATTCAATGTGATTTGAGGGTTTTACTGCTCTGATGATAGGCTGGAAGAGAAATCATGAGTCCGTGACTTGCTGATCAAGAGCATAAAGTTTGAACCAATTTTCTTTCCACAAAGTACAGGATCAATATTAAAAATGAAAGAGAAGAAAATATTGGGAACAGTACAACAAAAGCAAAAAACCTTGTCCAACATGAGCTGTATTTTAATGTGAAAACACTGTCACGAGAGAAACTGCCCCTTGGGCTCTGCCTATAAAACTGTCACTGCAGACATTGGCATTTAGATGGCAGCTTCATGCTAGGATTCACAGCCAACCCTTGCACTGGCACTGTGCAGTATAGACCAGCCTGTGTTGTATTTAAACCAAAGTGAAGTTTAATTTTAAACTTGGCATGGGCTCCTCAACCCTGTTGAAAAACTGCTTGGGTAACGGCAAAGGTTGTTAACAGCCTTGGAGCTTTGTGCCACAGTGCTGGGTGGTTACAAGCCCGCATATCTGCCTTCTGTCAGAAAGACCATTATTCCAGTCACAACCAGCATACGTACCTGTGTGACTGCTTTTGAGACTAACATTTCAAATGTCATGATGCACTTATGCAAGGTGTGCAGCAAGTCACCACTGGGCTGAAAATTGCACTCCTGAGCCTGAGTCCACCTTTGTAACCAGGTCCTGGGAGAAGGAAATAACAAGTCTATTAACTAGTGCAAAGTGCTGATAATGCTGGTTCAATTGAAATCGGGGTAATTTTTATTTCTGGTCATTAGAAACTTGTTTAACAAACAAAAAGCAAACCCCACTGGAATGAAAACAGGAGGAACAGCTACAACAGGTCCAAAAGCTCTTGTTCTGTACTAAAATACTGATGGGCAAGAGGCTCGAAGGAGCATTCTGCAAACGTCTTTCACCTGGGTTTTGTGTTGCTGTTTTCCTTAGCTTTCAGCAAATACTAATACCTGGCTTTCAGCCACACCCTGTTATAGTTTTGATGAATATTTTCAGCAGGGCTGTATTTGCAGACTGGAGGAAGTGTTGTGGTTGGGTTTTTTTGAAGAGAACTCTGTGGAGCATTGGCACCGTCTACTTGGACAGCAATTACTTCAGCAATTCTGAAAAGCACAATTTGACAAATGTAGCTTCTAGTTGGGAGGTTTACACTGATAGCAGGAAACTGGGCCAAATTTGGATAATTAGCCTTGGACGCTGCCAGCTGTAATAGATGCATCCTTTAACAAGTACTTACTAGAGAACAACATGTGCAGAGAACAATATGTGCAAAACTACTATTTCCCCTTAGCAGGCTCTTATCTTACATCAGGCAGACAACAATGCACGCTGCAGTTCAGCACTCAGCAGAGATGAAAAAGAATATTTTTGTGTTTTCTTGCCAAAATCATCAGTCTCATTCCTAAATCTGTTGAAACCAATGGGAAAGCTTTTATAAAGTTGAATATAGCAAGACCAGCCCTCTCATTTTCTTTTCAGCAAGCCCAGCATGCAGCCTTGACTGTGTGGTGTAGCTTAGGTATGAGGCACAGTGTGCTCAAGTTTGAGGGGTAACACAGCCACACTGCAAATTGCAGGTTACTCGTGCCCAGTGCATCTAAGCAGCTTCTGAGAGAATAGTACATTGAGTCTAATATGTAATATTGTATTTAATATCAGTTGTGAATCTAATACACAAATGGATAGCTCAAGACACAAGAATAAGAGTCAAACCACTGATTATCCCCACTGCATCCAAGCACTCATTTTAGCCTGAAACATTAAAGCAGCTTGCCCTGGACATGAGGAATCAATCATGAGACATCCTGGAAAGGTGATGAACTCACTTTGTGCATCAGAAGTAATATGAAACAGTCAGCATGCAATGGATACCTAGACTGATAGCAAAGGTGATGGCTACTGAGCAGCTACGTGCAGGACAAAAATGGAAGTGGGGATAGTAACTGATTCACTTTACAGAAAAAAATAAAAGCATCCACAATATCTCACCTGATTAGACATCTTTGGGTAAGGGTTTGGTCTAAGACTATGAGAACACCAAAGGTGACCAAGTAGAGAGAAATACCAAAGATTTTAGCCATATAAAATTTCTGTTTTAAATGAATCTGCATTCTTCCTTCTCATCCTTCTTAAGACACAACCAGTTCAAAGCCTAGATAGTTTTTCCCCTCCCTTATACTTTCCCTCCCACCATTTATCATTCTGAAGGCAAGCAGACAGGTTAGAGGCAGGAAAGACTTTCACTGGGATTTCTGTCCAGTGTCACAGAGAAGGACTAGATTTACATCCAGTGTTAGAGCTGAGCACATGCCTCTTACAGAAATGTTTGGAGGACGTGCAGTTTTTCTACATTCCCTCATCAGTAACATGTAAGGAGAAAGGAGTTTTAACTTTTGGCATAAACACTGCCTAAGCACCTTAAGACTGGAAGGTATCAATGCAAGCAGACTGAAGGGGTGCGCTTGGGAAAGCAAGAGGGCAAATCTTATACTCCAACGTAGGCAAGATATTTAGAGTGAGGCAATTGAGGGCTGGAATACTGATGTCTTGATGGATCCACTAAGCATCCTACCCAGAGCAATACAGAAACTCGGGAGCAGCAGAGACATTGAATCAAAAACCTAGAAACAGAAATATTCCGATGCTCTGAGAACCCAGGGGAAACAAGGACTATGCCTGCACGTCTCATGCTAGGGCACGTCCCACTAAAGTGTAATAGCATGTTCAAAACCTGACTAAATGTGCTGCCACTCATTGTGTGTTTTAATATCTACTGCAGACATAGCTTAATCTCCTGACAAATGCTGAGTTAAAGATGCAAAGAAGCCATTACTAAACTATCATTTAGACAAGCTACTATGAAAATCAGCACATGTGAATCTAAAACCCCATACTTATGTTCCTCTTTGCTGTGGTTTCAAAGGAGAAAATGGCTCTAATTGCAGGCTAAGAACTCCAGAGAAATTCAGGATTTACAAGCTAATACCCACAGCAACGATTCAGTCTACAGCCATCAGTGAATGACTTGCTTCTCTCAAGCATAACATGAAAATAATATTCACTCACCTCTGGGAAGCAGTTAATTGGATTATTGGAAAATCAGTTTTGATCCTATTAACAGCAAAAGAGGGGGAAGCAGGAAACCAGTAGCCAGGAACTAAATACAGGAAAAGTGTGAGCTGGAAAACTAAAAGGAAAGGGTGAATAAATAAATAAATACATATATTTGCTGAAGAGTAAAAGCAACTGGCAACATGCAGATGAGTTGCCTGAGGACCTGACTGTCACTGGTGAATGCACACACTTGTACTTACATGCTGTGTGAGTAATGCAACAGTGCAGTCACATTCAGTGTGTAAGATGAAGTTCACAGTTCCATATAACTGAAACTGGAAGCCTAAATTACCACCACTCACATATTGCAAAGTTTGACAGTATTGGATGAGTTCAGGAATTGCATACACTGCAATATCACTTAGCATGGAGTCAACAGCTTCAGTGGTCTCTTGTTTTAACCAGTTAGCATGTAAAAAGCTATGGATAACACAGCCATGCTCTTCACAGTATGAAAAAAATAGGTCTCTGAAAATGTGTGAAAAAAGAGAAAAGTAGCTTTTATCCTATTTAAGTCAGACTAAACATCCCCTTCCCCCTGGGATCTCTTACTACTTTGGTTAAATTTCATTTTTACAGGTATATTGGCCAGTCTTGATCATCACATCGGAGCTAATAAAATTCCTATTAATTTCAAAATGACAGGTTATTCTCCTACCACATGTAATGTATGACCCTTTCGTGAGAGGCTAATGTAGCAATAATTCCTTACTTGGCTCCAACAATATGCTCAGATGTTTCCTTGGAAAGATTTTGTTCCTTTCTGTTGTTCCTTACTGCAGATTGAGATTCTTTGTGTGGCAGTGGTTCCTTGAATTGGTTTTCCACAGCCTTGCTTCTTTTGTGTCCTTCCCAGTTTTCCTTTCCATAGACACTAAAGTGCACCATTTCAATGAATCATGCTTTCTTCCAATAAAATGTTATCCGAGTTCAATGCCAAAGGCCACATTTCTATAAAAGAGATTCAGAATGAGCAATGAGCACAGCAAAACTTATTTTTCTGGTGTTCTGTAGTTCCCCCTCCCCTCATTTTTTGGGCGTCAGATACTCCTTAGAAGATCAGTAGCATTAGCGGAACTGAGAAACTCATTGCATCTGTAGTATTTTATATCTTAGGGCTCATTAAGCCTTTTCTGCTGCACTCTATTAGCTACATAGGCTAGGAATTGCTGTTTTCTTTATGCTCCTGGGCAGGGCCATCAAAAGCTAGTTCATTTCTTGGCTCAACAAAATATCTGTCCTCTCATTCCTCTGACCTTTCCCAGCCCCGGTTCCTAAAGCATACTGACAGGTAGCCCAGAGGCAGCTGCAAAGGGTCACGGTGGAGGGGAAGGAGCAGGGGGCCTCCGGGGTAAAAGACTTTTCCTGAGCCCTCCAGGCCCAAGGGAAATGGCTCTTGTTATTCCTCTCATCTTTCCACCTCCCTGCTTGGCAAGAAGGCGACCCAGCACCCAGTAAAGTGTTTGACCAAATACCCGACACAGAGAAGATCTGAGCCAGGCTTCCTGGCAGCACACATGGAGAGCTTGGAATTAGGGATACGGTTACTGGCTATGAATAATAATTACCCCAAAACTTCAGTAGAAGGACAAAAGTCAGCAGATAGTACAGTAAGGTTTTGCCTTATAAAAGTCACTGTGACTTATCAACAGCAATATAAAAAAGAGCTGTTGCGTACAGCCCATCATGCCAGCAAGTAAACAAAATCCATTGGTTCAGGTGTTGTATAGGCTGTGCAACAAGCTTTGGATATCTCACTGTCTAAACAGGAAGGATCTTCAGATTTTGAGGGTATCAACAACATCTTATGTGTGTTGGTACAATGAGGAAAGTGATAATAATGGCTGTCCACACATTTCATTTCATGGGGTACATGCCTTTTTGTAATATTACTGAAAATCACTAACATATAAATGAAATAAAACCTGTTCTTTTACTTACTGCTAATAACAGCCAGTCATACTGTCCTTGATAACCACATATAAAAACCACTCAAGAAATACTTTTAAATGGCTTACTCCATGGTAAACTGCTACACTATAAATGAGACTTGTGGAGATGTTACCTAAATTAGTCTTGTTCAAATTCCTTTGTGATATTTCATCATAATAATAAAAGTTAGAGTGCTTTTGCCTTTCCATCAGAAACTGGTCTTATATGTTTTGTTAGTCCCAGCTCTACACTGGCAATGTGATGTCGTGGTGTATAATTTCATAGACACAAAGACACTTCGCTACCATAGCTCTCATTATTAAACAATATATTTTAATTGTCACCACCTTTCTCATACAGACATTGGCCAAATCTGTCCTTATTGGCTTCAAGTGAGCTACACAAGGGATGAATTTGGCTCAATATATAAAAAAAATACAGCAAGTTGAGTAATAAAAAGAAATGTTTGGGTTTCTTTTTTTTATAGCAGTCAATGTTTTTTGCCATAAGAACACACATGCCTGGCCAGTAAAATCCCATGATAAAGGGCTAAAGTGTTTAAGACTTCATATGCAGAATAGCCCATGGTGTTTAATTAGAATAGCAAAAGATGTCATGTTATAAAAGCATTTCTTACCTGGAGAAGTGATCCATGCTCTCCAATGAAGCTTAATTACCAAAGACATGCTGAGTTTTTCCCTCCTGGCAATAACCTCTAACACCAATAACTCTGCTATTTCTTTTGACATCTGAATAGCTGAATATTGTTAATTTTTGTTCTAATTTCCTTATTTGGATTATAGCTTTCCAGTGTTTTATTTCTGATGAAAGTTTTGAACATTATAAGAGCTTCATTCCTGGGACATTCCTTTTTCTTTCTTCCACTTTTCCCCTTGGAATCTCACTCACTCTCAGCCCTGCTCTGGCACTCCTGCTCTCCCATCTCTTTACGCTTTCCCAGCATACTTGGCTCCAGATGTAGATTTATGCATTTCCCTTCATGTGATTCTTTCCTGCTCCACTAGAAAAGTTTCAGCTTCATCTCAGGCCCAGAAGATCCACATTTCTGCAGCATGAATTTACTGAAAACATTAAAGAAAATGCCATGCCTGACTAAGTCCCCAGCACTTCTGAGTCACTGGTTTTACAGCTCTCACACACACAAACACATGAATCCACACACGAAGCACAAAGCAGTAACTCTGGAACTAGCAGCAGAGCCTATAGGGAATCCTTCTTATGCAAAAAACCAACTGATTTTATTTTGGGGAAACTGAGTCTTCATTATTTATTAAGTTATATCAGATTTATAGCTCAGATTTGTGCTGTCCTTTTATTCATTCATAAAGAGAAGATTCAAATTTATATAGAAAAACCTGCTTTTTTCAAGATGGGGAGGAAACCTCTCCCTTGGAAAATGATGTGATATTGAGCCATGATTTAGAATCATCACCTGCGTTATCCTCCTCATCCTCACTCCTGCATCCTCAGCTTTTGATGAAGTCAATTTCCTGAGTGCATGTGAAAGCCTGTGGCTGCAGCCTGGAACAATCCTACCTCAGTGCTTCCCTTATGTTGTTGATCCTTTAATTTCCTCCAGCCGACTCCTGCAGGGGACTAGTTCGAAGTTTTATGCTACTCTTTTGGGCTAATCATTTACGACTACTTAAAGAAAGTAAAACATTCATAAAGAATCACTTGCATCCTGCCAGTGCTAGATAGAATGGCCACTAACTGGGCATACTTCTAGCCAAATGGCAACACAGGCTCAACAGCAATTCACAGGAACCTGAAAATGCTGCTCAAATCTTTATAACCAGATCAATTATTTAGAATCCTATTCTGAAATGATGGTTGCAATCCATAAAATACCTCTGCAGTGCAAATTTTCACACCTTGAAAAACCAGGCTAGCAGAAAGTCATATAAAACTGATTAATAGACGGAATCACAATAACAAGAGAAAGATCTCCTATTCTGATGGTTATGAAAGTTACACACAGGGCTCTTACCAAGGGACCCAGTTCTATGTCTTAAAAACACAAAAAATACCTGAAACTACAGCTTTGAAAGACAGACACATGCGGGATTAGAGATTAAAAAATATGTGCCTTAGGAGCTAACTGTTGGCTAAGGACAAAACAGGGAAAAAGATGAAATACAGAAGAGACATACATTAATTATTAATTTCTCCAAGATTACTGATGTTAGCATTCAGTAAAATGGAGATCAAACCAGTAACTATTATATCAGAAAACCAATATGTATTTAACATTACTTTTGTAATAAAATGTATTAAATTCCAACTTCAAGTTGAGAAGCTGATGCTCATCTCTTAGACAACAGCACTATTATTTTTTGTTATCATGTTAATTACGTTATCACAGATGCACACACTTCCAAAGACACTCGGTGTAGCTTTTCTGAGCTATGCTAATCACGACAGATGTGACCCAGGCTTAACTTAAGCACACAGACATGAATGAGCAATTCTAATATATTTATATATATTATAGGTGATTAAATAGCTCTTGAATATTTTTTTATTACATTCAAGGATAAATTTATACACCACTTTGATATATTTTACAGACCAGCTACCACAGCAAACTAGCATTAAATCTTAAAAGCAATACAAGTACAGTAGCTCAAGTGAAAACAAAGTCACACTACATTTGTAAGAACAAAAATGGGTTCTGCAGCTATTTCTGGCTGCATGTGTTAGTGTGGCTTAGATTCACTCACCCAGTGTGGCTAAAAGCAAGTAATCGAACTGTTTCACACACTCCTGATAAAAATCTGAGATTCAATTAGAAAACTATTCTGGCATACTAAATCAAATGTATTCCAAAATACTTTATGAAACAGAAAGGAGGAGATAGAAAGGCTGAAGTGATCATTTATATGAATGGCTATGTAAAGCAGAAACAGAAAAATCTCAAGCAGCAGCCGATTTATACACTGCTAATTCCTTCCTTAGACGATCAGACTTAGACTGGTCTGATTTCAGCAGGAAAATCTCTGCATGGAGATCAACACTGGTCTCAAGCATAAGATCCTAATTATTTGAAAGGCATTTGTTTTCATAGCTTTTTTTTTATGTGTCCAAGTCGATGGCATTTTAATGCCTTATTAAATGGTTGTTTTACAGCAGCCCGTCTGTTCAGTCTCTGTGCCCATGTCTGTACTTTGTGCTGCAGGATTTTACCTTTCATGCTAGCCAAAAAATATTTTCCAAATTCCCTATAAAAGTTTTCGATATTTCCTAAGACAAATAGAGTGTTTTTTTACATACTCTAACATGACATTGATATGGTAGATATGACATGTATGCCTCTCCATTTATGGTGTGCTTGCAAAAAAGGTGAAGGTTTGTGCTCATTAAAGTGATATCCTCACTAGCTTGGGCCCAGCTTTATATGACTTTTTTTAATTACATAGACAAATGCAAATGTTCTCATTTCTGTTTTTCTTTAATTCAGTTTAAGTCCTGGCAACACAAGATATATGAACACTCCCCCTAAGATGTTTTTAGCCCAGACATTGCCACGTGGGGTCTCTAAATGCACAAGAAATGAAAAAGCGAACCAATTCAAACCCAACCTGAAATAAAATCATATTAATGAGAAGTTTTTCTATCGAATTACTTTGAGGTGCATGTGAGGTAAACAAACATTCAAATGTGAAAAGGGAGATTTTAAAATCATATGTTTACCAGCATTCTGACAATAGTCCCAGTGAACTATTTCTTTTAAACATGGTGAAGCCCTTGCTTCATTGAAGTCAAATGGCAGAACCCCACTTACTTCAATAGACCCAGAATCTGTAACCAGGTAGATCTTTCCCATCACTTGTACACAAAGATTGCACTGCTGCTCCACTTGGACTGAAGAATAGCTTTATCAGAGCTGGCAATAAATAAGAAAGTCCTTTACTTATCTTTCTTATTAGTCCTGATGAATATGTGGTATGGATCAGCAAAACTCTTTTAAGACAAAGTATAATCTGAATTGCCTGTTTTCAGTTCTTGAGTGTTCTGTAGCAGTAAGCAATAACGAACAGACGATGGAAGCAGCCAGACCTACAAAAGAAATAGTATTTTAAAAGTACTATATTTAGGGGGAAAAAAGGTTTGCCTTGGTACATAAAGAGCTCTATTCATTAAAATTAGTTTTTACAAATGTGGTTATTTCAAAGAGTCAAAAAGCGTGAAATACATTCACAATGAGTAAAATTTGTGGGTTTTCCTATGGGTTAAATATGTGCCATGCTAATAAAGCTCTCCTCACACCTCTTCCGAACGCGCAGTCTTTGGCCTCATTCTGCAAGATGTTTTGAATTGAGGGAGCTCAGCACTTTGCTGGAATGGACTATTAGCTATTAAAGTCCCAGCTCTTCAAAGATTAATGGATTTTAAAGGGATCCAGAAGAAATTATCTAAATCTGACATTCAGCATCCTTGCACCAAGCCCATGAAGTACATACATGAGTTTTAACAATTCTATCCCAAGGATCTATCGGAGGACTGAGCATTTCTGAGGAGCAGCTGCTACGCTGAGTAGCTAAGCAGGCACACTAAGGGTGAAATGAGAATGGAGACCAAGTCACACAAATCAGAAACATCAAACAACCTCAAACCTTCTTCCTTACAGCCCCCAACAGGTCAAATGTTAAAGCACAAATTACTTTGAATTCTGCCTAGGTGCTCAGATCTTGTGAATTCAGATCCAGAATCCAAGCACCTCCCAAGTACATATGTATCTGGACTCATTGATTCAGAGGCTCAAGTAGCAGCTAAATGAATCTGCTATTTAATGGAAATAGGCTTGTTTCTGCAGGAGGGCTTCCTCTGTTCAGAACCAGTTTTCTGATGCTCTTCTTCTCACTCCTGTTTCTAAAATGTTTCTGGTGTACAGTATAAAGAGCACATCAACAGCTGACATATGAAAAAACCCATCCCTGTTTCATTGAAATGTAGCCCTGCTGATGTATACTGACCTAGAAGTACCACCTATGTGCAAGCTCATTCAAAAGAGGTTTTACAAAGCGATGAAAATCCTTACACAATTGATTTTCCAGTGTTTGATCCCTCCTACTGCTTGATGAAAGCTTCAAATAGCTTTAAAATTAAATAAATGTGATTAAAGGAGATTATTCATAACTATCCACTTTCTTAGCTTTTGTCCTTTCAGTTTTCAGCTGCCTATTATGTCCAGACACTGAGATATCTGAGTTTAACCTAAATGTGTTTAAACCCTTGCACTTATGCCCCTTGGCTTCTGTAACTCTGGTACCATGGTCTGTTGCTGCACATGTAAATGAGACACTAGAAATGTAACATGACTGCTCCATGTTTGTTCAGGTATAGAAAAATAAGATATTTAAGAAAGCATGGCTTTAAATACTAAATTTTAAAGCTGAATCTCTGCTATAGCAAAAACCCCTCAAATTTTCATAGCACTTGGTTTAACGTAGGAAGAAAATAATCAGCCTATTACTTAGTTCACATCCATAGACCCCAGAAATCATCACAATATTTTATAGATAGATAAAACCACATATGTTTCAGGCACATGGTGGTGTATCAGTCCTTCACCAAGGTACAGATTTTCTTCGCTCCATCTAACAGTAGAGATGGAGAATTTAATAGCAGCACACTTCCTTGAACACTAACAAATCAATAAAGTTCAATTTATTGCATGCTTATGTCAGGAGAAACTAATGGATGATAGAGCCATGTGTTTCTTCAATACAACTCAGCTTGTTTACAGAGAAGAGTCCATAATTCTGTACACAGCAGGAGTCCCACAACAGGAGATGATGTTTTTGCCCACCACTCCAATTCCCTGTCCCGAAGGAACACAGACCTTCAGGAGAGCCACATTGACAACTGGACATTGGGCTACTATGAGGGGTTCCCCATGTGACCTGTTGCTTGTGTTTTAGGATAAGGCAGCGTTGGTAGGGAACCTCCAGTGTTGCTCTCTACATAAACCTGTGCTCAAGCCTTTTTCACACCACGGAAGCACAGTGTTCTTCCCCTCTGCAATCAGAAGGCAACATGCCCCTCAGAGTCCCTGCAGCCTGCTGAGGATTTGTCCAAACCATATATCCTTTTCCAAAGAAATGGAATTGAAAAATGTTCTATAGATTTAACCACTGTCAGATGTTCTTTGAGCAGAATATTAATTTCTCTCCTGAGAACATAAACTTTTCGTTGTAATAGGTCACCATCTTCCCAAGTGCTTTGATTTCCTCTGTCAAAACTGCCCCCAGACCATAAGCATCTGCGTCCAGCCTGAAAGGTGTTTGAAACATGGGGAAGCTAAAATGGGAGCAGTTACAAGAGCTATTTTATAAAACAAAAGATGTTAAATCACACTCTGCTAGCCACTGACACGGCTTCCTTCTCACCAAACTCATGCTGTGGTTTTACAATATTAACAAAGCCACAAACAAACTGCCTGAAATAGTAGTAGCAGTAATCATTAAAACCCCCCAGAAACCTTTACCTGACAGCCACTGTATGGAGAGCTGGTCAGGACTGTCCTGCCTTCATTTTCTTTTTGTCTAAGAAAGTCAGTCCCCGGCTGGCTGTGTACTCACAATTAACTACTTCTGCTTGCAATGATTCACTTGTCTTTGGATTTGATTTCAGGCTGATGACTTTCAATGTATTATAGACCATTTGTAAATACGTCAGTTCCTGTTCAAGTGTTGTATTTCACATCAAGATATCGTCTAGAGATAATCTGAAACAGGCATGCTGTACCGTACCTTCTCCGCATCCTCTAAAATGCAGCAGGTGTTGAGCCAAAAGACATCTTTTTAAGTTGCAGTGGGTCTTGTCCTGCTCTGAAAGCTCTTCCCTCCCCCTTTTCCTGTTATTGGCTCCACAGAATCTGCTCCAGCCACCATTTGACTTTAATCAGAACTGCGAGTGAGGTCCAAAAATTGTGCAAAGCTCACTTATCTCATCCCAGTTCATTTCTTTGATGCCCAGTAGCACCTCTTACAGCTTTGCCTTTGCTAAATAGGGAGGTAAGGTGCAATGGGTTGGTTGCCCTCAGAATCAACCTGTGGTAAACCACTGTGTGCAGGCTGGATCCAGAAAACTGATTTTTTAACTGGAAAAAACTTTGGGGAATCTAAACAGTACACCAAAATTGTAATTTTGGCACAGCTGTGGTGTCTTCGTTGCTGCTAACACAAGTACCAACAGCAATGGCGACTCTAACTTCAGTAGAGGGTCGCAAGCTCAGTGCAGCCTGGAGGTACTTACTGGACTTTTATGACTTGTCCTGACCTCTGAGCAGCTGTATTTTCGCACAGTTAGTTGTGCTAGCTGAGTTAAAGCTAGAGCAAGCATACCTACTTACAGCATCATACACTATGAGGAATTCACCTGAGACCAAGGTGCAGCTCAGCATTTAACTGAATGGGAAATTTAAATTTCTCAGTGCAAGAGAAAATGAACCTTTCCTTCAGATGTAGCAGCATCTTCAAATGGCTCTTAAAATGATGTTTTCATCACTTTATCTTTACTTAGGGCTAAAAAGATACTGCAACAAGTAGCTGCTGTAGTAGTTCACTGCTGTATGAGGAAAATCTCATCACTGCAAATCAGTTACCTGCAAATCCTAAGCTTCACCTGGGCCACACAATTAAAGATTTCTGGAGATTTAATTTGTAAGACAATACTTCCAGCATGTATTACTCCATACAGGCTATAATGAAATCCAAATCTTTCCATAGCTTATCTGTCATTTTAGTTACATTTCCTGCTCAGAAGAGACGAATTTTCAAAACCAATTTTCCCACCTTTTGGATCCGTCACGTTTGCCAGCAGTCACTCTCCCTGCTTGAGACCAATCTATTCTTTTTCAGTCCACCTAGTGCAATAACTTCAGCTTGAGAAAGGATACTTTATTCCATTCATTTCAAGGATCCTAATATAGATTCAAAAAGTAAACTGACCAAATCTAGAGAAAAGCTATAAGCTTTATCCTGATTCCTTTAGAGCTCAGCACTTCCAGCTTCATGTCTTCACATTTCCTGAACTGATTGAAGAACTTTCCCTAGATGTTTCTGAGGCCCTGTCCTGGCCAGCCTCAGAATGGCTTTTATGGCCAGTTTTTTCCTAAGTCTAATATTTAACTGAACTACTTCCTTTAATTTTGTCACAGCTGCCAATTTTCCTCGTTTTACAAACCAAGATTATCACTTTTCCTAATTGTACAGTAAGGCCAGGGATCAGATTAGGATTGCCCCTTTTCATCAGTCATTTTATAAACAGGACTTGAGTTACAGGATTTGGCTGCTAGGAGCTCCAGTTTCTGTCCATCTTTCCAGTCATTCACTGGGGCTGTGATTTGAACAGACCACATGTGCTCCTCCTGAAGCCTATAGCTCAGAAGTAAAGGGTTTGATACTTTTTGAGCTGATCTGAGATATCCCACCTGAGTATCCGTAAATTTCAAATTACAAGTGCTTTTTCTCCTAATTTCTTGTCTCACAGAGATCACGAACTGACAATTATTTTGTTACACTATGGACTTCAGATGTGACCTAAGATTCTTGCATTTCACTCCATAATTTATACTTCATCTTATATCTTACTATGTTCTAGCCAAAGTTCCAGGCTGGCCAAAACTATCTTGCTTTCTGATATCTTCTGGTAAGTTTTTCGGGTGATGGCAGTCAGATTGCTGAACCAAACAGTCATCTTGTCAGTTCAGTCTTGGAGGTCTGTACCCAGCCTTCCCATCTTGCTTTGGAATTTTGTAGATGTCCCCAGATCTTTCTTTCTTATCACAGGCCTCAGTCCTTCCAGAAAGGGCTTACAGACATTGCAGATTCTTGTTGAAATTCCATCTGGCCATCTTCAACTCCTGCAAGTCCTGCAGAAAACAAGGTACTTGAGAAAAAAGAAGCAATGACTTTTCAGATACTGGTGTTTAAAAACACTGTCTGGATGTTCTGAATTAATATTGTGTTAGAAGAAGCCAAATGGCTGCATGCCAAGACTCAACCTAAGGTGTGTTTTTATGGCAAAGCTATAAACCCACAAAATAAGTGGTTTATAATGGAAATTCTGACACACTTTTAATATTAAAAGCAGAAATATACTGGTTGTGGTAAGTATTTGACAGCTGTGGTACTCACCTGTCAGCTGTACTGCCTAAACAAGTTCATTTTGATGGTGGGATTCCTCCTTTATCTCATCCTGTTTCAGCCACACTGTTTGAGGGCAGATGGGTCCAGCCATATTCTGTAATTCATTCTGGAGCCTTTCAAAACCCTTTTTCTGGCTGATTACAGGGAAAAGCAACAACTTGGATTCACAGAGCCTGCCGTGTTCTGACGCTTATTGCACTGACTTGGCTCCAGGCAGAGAGCAGCTTTCATCAGCTGAAAGATGAGGGTTTTCATTGACACTGTTCCGTTTGAGTGGCACTTCCCACAGGGTGATAAGGTACCATGGTCAGGAAGAACTGTGGGACTGAGCACATGGGCCTTGCTTTCAGTTTGAAACTCAGTCAAAACCCATCCTTGGAAACTTGCTGATACCAGCAGTACGGATGCACAACTGGAGAAAGGAGCAACCTTAAGTAATATTTAGTATAGTCTGTCAGTTTACGTAGGCATGAAGACCATTGACATGCTGTGAATGTGTTACTAAAAAGAAAATAACGGCAGTAATAAGACTAAAAAGAATTTCATAAGGCTGAAACATCATGCAAATAAATACTATACCCAACACAACATGTCATAACTCCAGTTTGAAAAAAGACAAGGCACAGTTTTATTTGCACATGAGTGCTCTTAACTGGTCGCCTACACTGGTAGCATCAATGTGTCATTTACAACATTTATCTCATATACATTTATCTCAAGGGAAGTAGGAGGGAGAAGTGTGAAAAGGCAGAACCATTTTTCATTAGATATATTCAAGATGATAATGTTCAAAACAGCACTGGCTGTCTATGTGATCTGTCTGTACAGCTTGTATTGAACCTGAGATTTCCAATTATAGTTAGGGGGTTTACGGATACTTTTCCCATCCCAAGCATCTTGATTTGCAGTCAAGTTCTTCAAGAAAACCAAGAAAGAAATGAGTCAGTCTTTGATTGCCAGAATAGAAGTTGAGACATGCATACACACACTTACATACACATCTTGAACTTATTTCATACTTCACACACAAGTTGGAGAGAAAAGATTGTGACTCAAAGTGAATGAAATCTAAACAACAGACAAATAAACACAGGATGATGGATTAAATTTTTCAAGTAGCATACAAGCCTTCTATGCTATAAGATTAACTTTTAGCTACTCTTAATGCACAGATTAATTGCAACAGCAAATAATGCAGAAAGCCTTTTGTTTAAATAAAATGGAGAGGAAATGAAAACCAAATTACACATTACTTAAAAATAATCTATCTGGAGATGAAATAAAACATTTGTGACTCGGAACCAGGATTCATACCTTTACTTCCAACATCTTCAATTAACACCCCTAGGAAATTTAACACAATTAGATTAATGTTCTAAAGGGTATGCTGGATGGAGGGAAGCAGAGCCTGGGGCATACTAACAGGCTGCAGTCTTTAAGAGAGTGTAACAGCTTTAAAGACATAAGCAAATTTTACTTGCATCTTGAGGATATTTAATCATACATTTACATTAGCTTAGTTTCCTAGAGTCTAAGGACATTTACAAAATGCCTAGAAATTAAATCAAAGCTAAAAAAAGTGATTGTTTTGTTTCAAATCACAAGCAGGCTGCTTGCCTCGCACTTGAAAACCTCTGTGGTTCTCCACAGAACTTCCTGTAAAAACAAAATGCTGCCATAATGATTTAAGACAGGACTGAAACACTATTGACCACAACAAAAAGACAAATACAAGGCAAGAATCAGATGGAAAGTGATGGAAAGACAGCATAGGAAGGAATCTTCACAAAGACACATCTAGGTACATCAATATTTATGTGATTAGAAGTTTTCAAAGGGCTGCAAATTCAGAAGAGAGTCAATGCTTATACAAGGTTGTGCTTTCCATGCTGGACACATTAGCAGAGTTCTCTAAACTGTCTACAGTCTGCCTGACAGACAAGAAACACCTTGGTGGGTAGGTGCTCTAGCGTTTTCCTTTGGAAATACAACTGGTATGTGAGACTTCAATGCCCTGGCCTCAGCCTGGATTAGGAGATGGTTATAAGGTAACACACCACCCCCCTTCCCTTTTATCAGTTACGACCACTATTGTTTTAAAATGTTTTACAAAGCATGCTGCTGCTCTACTTAGTCAACGGATCTTTAAAGTCTGCTTATCTACACATCTAGTCTACATACCTTCAAGTTAATTATTTTAGTGGCTCCTTGCATGTCTGTATATAAATAAAAGATGGATGAGGGTATTTTTAATATTCTGGTATTGGAGGTTATGTTCAGGCAAACTTCAGTTGTCAGCAGAAATAGAGGATCCTGTCTCCTGCCTTCCTTCCTTCCCTTTGCTGAACAAGTGGTACCTATTACACTTTGCACTGTTTACTCCAGTAAGCTTTCCAGGTGCTTCAAGCACATACACACACACATGCATGGTTAGAAATGAATATTAATTTTTAAAATACAAAACCAGTTCTGATGCAACCTGGGGAGCTGAACAACGCTACCAATGCATCTGGGAAAAGAGTCTTTGGCAAGAAAGTTGATTTTTCTTCTCATGCAGATCAGGCTTTTCTTTATGATTAGTCTCATATGGTTCTTGTTGGTGACTTAGTGTAATTTTTAAATATAAATGAATGTCTATGTTAGTTTAATCCCTCTATTTGGATGCTATTGGAATGAAGCCCCAGCCCTGGTACATGCCCAGGTCTTCTCCAGCTGTGCCTTGCAAAAGAGGAAAAGAAAGGAGATTGACAGCAGCTTCCGTTGCTCCCCAGACCAGCTCTGCAAATCGACAAAAGCCACAGTGCTTTCTTTGGACCAGCCTTCCTCCTTTTATTAGCTCCTAGCTGCTTTGCTGGGTAAGAAAATCAATGGAAAATGGATTTTTGGAAGTATTTGTTTTGGTGTAAAACAAAGATAGCCCAAGAAAAGTATTTCAGGCAGAAATCTCATGACTGAAAAATTAGACTGGTAAGATTTTTACAACCAAGTTAAGGGTTTTCTTGGTTTTACTTTCTTTGGAAGCAATAGAAACAACACAGCCTTTTTCTGGTACAACAATGCTCAGGATGCTCAAAGGTCTACGTATCTCCTTCTGACATGAGTTAAGTAAAGAGATTTTTCTTAAACAATATTAACTATTAGAATATTAAAGAATGATACAGAACTTTCACCATTGAAATGTAAAAGGTTTCCCAACTTAGATCCCTACAGTCCAAGCAGCAGAAGAGCTAGAATATTTCCGCTATGGCATGGGAGCAGGATGTGGAAAGTTGGAAGGCCATTGGAAAAAATATGTATCATAGGAACTCCATTTTGTTCCATTTGAAATCGTCAGGGGAAAATTGAGGGATGCAAGCCATGAGTATAAATGCAACCCCAAGCAGGGGAAGTGCAGCCCTTATGGAGCTGCTGCAGCTTTTAGCCTGCAGTGGGAATTTTAGGTATCGGCTTTCTTGGTGTTGCCCAAAATGTCCACCCTATTCCACCATGCAAACCCCACTTACCTGGGCTTACACAGAGGCGGAGGACTGATCTGGTGTCTGCCAATGTGTCATATATAGTCAGTCTGGATGGAGCTGAAGAAATCCTAAAGTCACTCAGACAAAGATAAATCTGTTTCTTAGGCCCTGTCTAGACTATGAAAAGATGGGTTCTGTCCCTCGCTGCCAGGGCTGGAGAGGATGTGGGCAGCTGGGTACATTTGATCATGTATATGGTTGGACTGCACAAAACTGAAATCGCTTTGCAGAACCAGTGCTGGCTGAAAATATGCTAACCCTAGCAGTAGCCTTGCTGTGCAGACAATGTCAACCTGCCAAATATGAAAACTGAGGTTTTGTTAAGCTACTTGTTATTAGCTGCTCAAAACTTGACTGCAGCTGAATGAAGAAACCCCAACATTCCCACGACAAACACATGGCTTAACCAACATACGGGAGGTCCTTTCCTCGGAGAAGATGACAAGCCTAGAAATAATTGTTAAAATAAATACTTGAAAAAGCTTGGCTCTCTTTCTTCACCTACACAAAAAGGAACAGTTGAATCTATAAGCCAGAGTTTCTGGCTAACAAAGTCCTTCTCCTTCAAAACAGTTAAGCAGCATACTTTGATCTCTGTGTATGAAATACTTCATCTTTCAGAGTAATCATAGTCAATGTCCAGTCTCATTTTAAAGTATAATTTGTGGCTTTAATATTTACAATGTTATTTTGAGGAAGCACAAAAATTGTAATTCATTCAGTATTGTTTATGTCTCGTTTGAAGTCACAGATGTTACAAATTGAAGTCAAGATATTCAGATTTTTCACATCTTTTGGCATTTTAAATTGTGGCTATGGGACAAAATGCCTTCCTTCCCAAGGCTCCTTCCCTGACTAATCCCCAGTTGATTTCAGGATGATTTGGTTTCTACCTGACATTAGAAGACAGAAATTGGCTAAAAGTAAATTCTGGATCATATTAAGAATTATTTTGCTTGCCAAATAATATTATCCTATAAGTCTCTATAGTAAAACCACTATAGTAAAGAAATATTTATATATGAATTATTTCCATACAAAAAGAAACTGATTAAAAACTAGGGACTGTAGTGATAGGACAAGGGGTAATAGGTTAGAACTTACACAGGGGAAGTTTAGATTGGATATAAGGAAGAAGTTCTTTACTGTGAGGGTGGTGAGGCACTGGAATGGGTTGCCCA
>JANHGB010067191.1:0-44629 GCA_026283785.1 Coracopsis vasa
CTGCAAAAACAATAGACAGCTCTAGGAGTCATGTTTTTACACAGACATTATAAAAAAAAAAAAAAAAAACAAACAAAAAAAACCCACAAAAGGATGAATGTACACCTTGATGCACAGAACATCATCATTTTGCACATGCAGGAATCTGAGCTTCAAACCAAGCCACAGAGGGCCTCAGTGACTTGCCCGAGGTCAAAATATAAAACCCATGTTAAGCTCTTTGATTGTGATTTGCTTTCTAATGTGGAGAAAGCTCACATGCTGAGGAAACTGAAATGCTTTTCAAGAATACAAGGCTCCATCTAACTCATTTACTATTCATATATACTTTAAAGAATCTAATCCCAGTAGATGTTTGTTCGCTTCACAAAGCTACCACATATTTTGAAATAATCTGTTAGATTTGGAAGACTGTAGAGGAAAGGCCCAGAAACCCAGAACTGAAATAGAAGATGTGTTACAAAGAAGGATCAAAGGATACACTGACAGATGTGTTCAGGAAGCTGAGTTGGTGTTTCTATGCTCTGTGAATAGCTTGAATCCAGGCTATCTTGTGTTAATATTCATACATAAAGTATTTATCATAAGTGTAATAATGGCATTAATCTGGCAATAAAACTTCTGCTCTCCTGTGAAACTTGTACAATTGGTAAGACTTCTAATTTGTTTTTCCCCTTAGGACTGTTCTTAATTTTCACTATACCTGCTTCTATTGCTTAGTTTCTTAAATGAAAAACTCCTAATATCTGCTCAGGTACATTATTTTTGCCAAGAAAGGCTGAATCACATCATCCTTGAGGTCCCCTTTAACCTGGTATTCTATGATTATTATAACAGCTATACTATTTGCTATGATACACTTAGGCCAGTAAGGACCTCACTTTTTGGTAATACGAGCTGCCTGCTAAAATCTTAGTTGCATTGAGAAAAGGCCTTAGATATTCCAAATGAACAGTCACTGTAGAAAGATTCAAAATTACACGTTGTGAAATACTTCGCTAATGGCCAGCAGCGTTGCTGCGGAACCAGTTTCTCTCTGTAGTGTATGTCCTAAAATGTGCATATAGCTCATACATGTTTTCTATTTCCTAAGAACACAGAACTACAGAAACTTGTCTTTCTGATTTATCTGTCAGACAAAGCAGACTTCACTTTCTGCTGCACATTTCCAACCCACTTTAATGCTAAGTAGGCTGATAACTGTGATGCTCTGGCTGTGGTGGAATGTCTTTACTTATATATACACCCACCTATATATCTAAGTATATTTCTCTTTCCACAAGCAAAACATGTCCCTAACTGAGGAAGCTGATCTGTAAGCGGTATTACAGTTTACCAATGCAAAGCCAAAGAACAAGTGATCTGTTTAGAATGACTATGATTTGTAGGTCTAAGATCTTAGGAGTGTTTCAGTATATTGAAGAACCTCATAGGGAGAGAACAAAATGTCTTATGAAACCTTAAATTATGTAAAATACTGAGATGTATTATATAAGGCATTTTAAATAAGGGCAGAATAAAGGCTAAATACTTCTGAACTGTCTCAGAAAAATTAATCCTTCTTAATTCATGCACCATTACTAGATTATGATATTAAAATGCTTCCTGCCTTTAGAATGATGTGGTTATAATTTTTTGCTTGTTTTAATTTGTATTTTATGTACTGTATGTATTTCTGTGCAGCACCAATTGTGGTGGCATCCAACAATTAAAACCAAGCATAAATTAATCCCTCATTTACAGGCAACTATCTTCAATTAATGAACTAAAGGACCTTCTACAATTTTTAATTAAAGTCTGAATAAGCCAGTACATCTCATATAAATCTTACAAGATCTGAACTTTTCAAGAGGACCTTTTAACAACACCTTGGAGACCATTTTATCCCTATTGCAAAAATAGGAGCGTAAGCTTTTTGTCTGACTACCACTGGGTGCCCCAGGACTAGGTAATGTCCTCCTAGCACCACGTGAGCAGTAGCTAGTGTGTTGATTCTAGCCTCAGAAAAGTTACGTTCAGTTTTTTAGCACTGACTCCCTGAAAAACCCTGGGAGAGAAAACTGGTATTATACATATATATATGTATATATATATATTTTTTTTTTGTCTTTCAGAGGTGCCAACAGTGCAACAGTCAGGGAGTCAGCGATAACACTATGTAGAAATTGTAAAGTCTTTTCTATAAATGTTATTACAAGCACCAAGCAGCACTTTTTTTGACAGGGTGCACCCTCAAACACAGTACCTTTGGGTCCAAGCTCGTGGGATAATTTTGATAAAGACCCACACAACAAAAGAGAATTTGGAGCAAACCCCCCAGGCTTCTTTCTGGGATGGGATGACTATAACAGCACCCTTCATATTAATTAGGCTTTCGCAGTTCCTGAATAAAAAACAGCATGCAGTGTCTATTGTCAGAGTCTTGATAATCTCAATACACCCAGCAGCCCAGCAGGCTTTTTCTTGTATGGCAGCAATGATGGCAGCTGAATAGAGAATCTAGGATATATAAATCTCTCAAGACATAGCACAAGAGGCAATGTTGCCTGCTATTACCTGCATAAGAACATGCAATGAATAAGCTGAAGTGGAAAACACAGAATTCAGAGCTCACGGCAAACATGCCTTCAAGAGAAGAGAAAAATGGAGAAATGCAGATACATTTCTAACAGATTTAAATTACCTAAAAAGCTTTGGGTATTTTTAGACCTAATTTTGGACCATAACAGCCCCAAGTTATCCTTCCAACTAGAATATAAGAGATTGTGGCAAAGATCCAGCTCCCAAATAGTTGGGTCCTAAACTGACTGAGGTTGGAAAATAAAACTTGACATTACCTTTAACTTAGCACTGACCACTTTTTCATCCCACAAGCAAGCTACCTGCTGTACAGATACATAATTCTATTAATATTTGATTGGTGAATATTATATTATCAGGTTTTAAGGTGAACACTTTTCATGAGTATGTTGCATCTCATTACCTATATACTAGACAGAAATCATAGAACATATTAATAACTTAGTTACAGTGGGAGTCTGTGACCATAATAAAATACTATGTAATGTCATGTGGGTTTTAAGATTCAAGTATACAGTAGAAAAGTAGAAGTATATAGCACTGATATTTCAAAAAAATAGCAGTAAAACATGATATTATCTTTAAGGCCCTTACAGACTTTTCTTTGGCAAAGCTGCTATCTGTCTTTAGATGTAGAATGATATTTTATCATTACCTTTTGTAAGATGGGAATATTCATTTTGAAAAGAATGAGCATGCTATTCATCAATATTTGGATTTGAAAGACACACAAGGAGGATATCTATTAAACTCCCTCTCAAATGATTTAGCAACACATGTAAAATTTTAGAAATAGAGCTACTATTTGCAAACCTAAATACAGATTTATCCTACCTATCATGAAACACATAATACTTTTTCCAATTTATTAGTAGAAATTTTAATAAATCACTTACCATCTTTCTTGGCACAGCCAATTAGAATATTTTTGGTAATTAATTTGTACAATACTTTTTAATTATCGTGCACACAAAAGCATATATATGTATGCTTCTGTAAAGATGACAGTTTTCATACATACATGACAAGTGCATTCTTTTAATCAGAACAATCCTGTAACTTAAGTGCAAAAATATATCACTCAATAAGGAGCCATGTATGTCTCTCTCCACTGAAATTCTGTATCTCTCTGCCTCATCAAACAGCAACCACCATGTGTAAGCAGAAGGTTCCTGAACGGTAAATAAATTGTGCCATGCAGAGAAAATAAAACCAAGCAGTTCCATAGCACGACATAGTGATATGAAGATAAAGCCAGATTTTACAGTGCTTCCGTCTGTCATACGCTTGTCATACATCCATTGTCATATACTTGCCTTCCTGAATTATATGGTTCTCTATAAATACGCTTTTCACTTTAAAAGTTACAGAAAGAGCCTATGCTACTGTGGGCTTGAATTTGAAGGGGACATATGCATATGCAATCATATATCCAGTGCTAAACTATTATATTTCCATTTAAAATTTCTGGCTACATAGCAGTATTTGACTGCATTTTCACTTTATTTTCTAGAACCTCTTAAAACCTGACTCCCTGTTATCTTAACTCATTGTCCTGATAAACTAAGTTCCCTACTTCCCAGACCTGCTTTATCTAATCTAAATTAACCCACGCAATTAATTATAATTTATTTTTCAGCAGATATTTATTAGCTGAAGCATAATGACACAATGAATGCAATACCTGGACAACTTAGAAATCAGGCACAAAATCTTGAGTCTCACTCCAAATACTTGTACAGACACAAGCTTCGTTTTCAAATTCTTGCCACAAGATTCTCTATCTTGGGTTCCCACTCCTCAGCTCTCCCACACTTCTCTTCTGTGAGAAGATCTACTTCTTCTCTTTCCATCTATGTCAGGCAGCTTTCCACTCCTTTCCCCTCTCAGCCAGGAGCAGCCAACATCTTCACTGCAAAACCTGAAGCATGAGAAGGCTAGAAGAACTCTTCAGGGAACAGTAATGCTGAAAAATAAGAAGTGTCTATTTAGATGCATGAACCTGAGCAAATTGAGACAAATTTTCAATAGATGGCAGATACAGCAGCCCCTCTTTGTCAAACTTATTTGACATTTATTTGGCAGTCAAGGTTCATAATTATTTTAAATATAAGTAAGTTAGAAAATATTTTTCTATGCTAATCAGTGAATACATTAAGAATTTTCCAAAGTTTTTCAGCTCAAGTAGTTGCATCTAGACAAAATTTGAAACATCTGAAAATAACTGTCAAGGAACACAAATAGGTACTTCTCATCCAATATTTGAAAAAGTTAAGTTTGAAAACCTTCTTATACAGACAAAAGTAAATCAAGCATGTTCTTCTTAGATCCTGTGGCTTTTAATTTTTATATGAAGTGAACAATCATTATCCAATACTGAGGGCAGATGTGCTGGGGATGGGCATGCTGTGTAGATTTCTGCACAGGGCTGTTTCATGAAAACATCAAAAGCCCCAAAGAGAAAAAAAGGCATCAAACAGTTGTCACAAACTCTCAGTGGAAGAACAGCAATGTTACTGAAAATTTTAGTGATCTACAGTTTGTCTTTATTTTATCCTCATATACTCAGGCAGGTGGACTTTATAAAAGGGGTCTCAAAGCTATGGTCACACAGGGAGCAATAAAGCAAGTGTTCAAATACTGCTCTCTGCCTGTATTTCAGGCATTATCTATTATTTTACAGGGACAAAAAGAGGATACTGGTTCCTTGTCTGCTCCTTCATGTCAGAGATAACATCATGTCAGAGATAACGCTTCAAGAAATGGTATCAGTGCCAGTTGTGATGATAGATTTGGTAATAAGGAAGCTGTTTCACAAGGAGTTAGATGTAGGTCATCAACCTGTGACTCATACAAACATACTCAGAGATGTTAATGTAGGGAGCAAAACCAAACAATCTTCTGAAGGTTTCTGTCATTTTTACAGATATTAGAGAAAGTTTGTACAAAAGGAAAATGCCATCTTGAAAACTGTTCAGCTGTAAAAGTTCTGATACATCGTCTCCCTGACACCAAAAAAACCCTTACTAAAGCCACTTGCTACTAGGAAATTGAGTAAAAAGTTAGCAAAGATTTGAAAGCAGTAAAATTTGGGAATAAATTTGTTTGTCTGTTTGTTTGCTTGTTTAAAAGCATGTAGGAGCCTAAGAGTAAGCCTGGGAATATTTCTGTCTTCATGTCCTAAAACTTTTCCAAGATGCCCTGTAAAAGAATGAAAAAAAAAGAATTCTCAAATGTTTATTCATGAAATGGTAATGTAAGCAAAAATCAGTGTGACTCCAAATGCTTCAATTCAAATTCGTGGCCATTATCTCTACAGTATCTGAGTGGCCTGAAAACTTTATAAAATGCACTAAAGTTCAGAGGCAAATGTAATCAACAGCTTTTGAACTCTGGCACAATGGATTCATGTACTAATAGTAAAGTTCACTTTCACAGGAAAAAAATGTTTACTAAGCCTTGTATAACATCGTGGAATTAACTGCTACAGACACTAGCTACTATCTAAGTACATTTTTGCTTCCTTCCATCCTACCTACTAGGCATTTTGGTCTCTCTCTCTTTCTCTCTGTCTCATAAAACTACGCCAAAAATTCCTATACATGTCACAGTGGTGACATGAAGAACTTGAATAGAGCATGTAGAATATAGCTACAATGAAATGCTTATGATAACGTGCGATATGCCACATTAAAAAGAAATAATAATATTTATAAGTAGAAAATTATCCATTAAGACTGATGGACATATTCAAGAAATGAAAATAATTAAATCTTTACTCTTAAAATGTCAATATGATTTTCTTCATCATCCACCGGTATAACATGAAACGTAGCTTCTGTTTGCTCTCACTGAAAATCTGGATATTGGAGGATGTTACCTACTACTATTTTAAGTACAAAGAAGTTGTGGGGGGAAGCAGTGGGGGAGAAGCACTTTTTCAGTACAAGAATACATTCAAAAATCTGACATCTTTCCTGGATTCTATCTTAATTTTATGCATAATGAGATGAATAGAAGACTATCATTTCATTCCAGTGGACAAGGGATAAGACCCTAGACGCTATTGCTATAGTGAACTTCATACTGAATTTCAGGGGAGGAAACTTTCACAGGCTGATGTTAGATATTGTTCTAGAAATTGGTTGGGGACAAGTTACTCACACAGCAATGTGGTAACATTTTCCCTATGGAATGGAAAAAAAAAGAAAGTATTATCACTTAAATTACAAACTTGATATCTCCAGCAGCATAAGGCACAAGCAAGCTAAAGTAGCTCTTCCACCTTGGTCTCCTCTGTTCTAATGTTATCAGGATTTCTAGATGGCTCTTTTCTCTTTAAATGGAGTAGGTACAATATGCAGTGTTAAGTTTTATACCTGGGATTTGATCTTGTAAGAAACTGAAAGTCCCGAATTAAAGAAGAGCCAAAAAGTTCAGAACACATTCTTGTTGAAAACATTTGCATAGAATACTTCTAAAGTCTCAAATAATTGTTTTTCATGTCACTCTTCTTCAGAAGTCTGTAAATTATGAAGAGTGTTAAATAGAATTACGCATTGGCCAGAATTTGGCCAAGTATGTTAGATTTATGAGACGTGTTACTTCAGTGAGGAAAGGTGGATGGGAACCCTTATGAAAAAGCCTTATAGATACAGGGGCAAGTTTCTTATCTTTGTAATGTTGCATATCCTGTGTTCATTAAGTCTTAGGTGTTTTTTCATTCTTTCATGAAAACTCAATAAGTAACATCTAAATAAGGAAACTACACTTCATTGAAGCATAGGATAAAGTTCCTCCAGTTCTGCTGACTGCTCTTGTGCCAGAGTTGGTAAAAACTATCTAGAAGCTAAAACTGTGTTCCTGGACCATATACGTGATGCATCTTTGAGTCCTAAATAAGCCCTGGCTGGTTTTGGAAGTATGTTTTATGTGGTGATCAGATACTATTGATACTTTCACACACTCTTAAGCTTTCTGTTAGGAAAGGAAAACTTAAGACTACACTTTGGGCTCCACAGTATGCCCAGGATTTTAACACGAAAAACAGCAGCTGTTTTTTCCTATTATGACTTCCCAGTTGGCAGATTTTCTGCTTAGAGGGCCTACCACCTGGGTTTATGCCAACAGAAGTAGGAACAGTTGGATTTAGTCTGTGATTAACAGAATAAATTCCCCTTACTGCAGATAAAAAGACTAGATTTTATCAAAAGTCACAGAAAAGTGACGACAAAGCCAGGTTCTCACACTCAGGAGGTGACGCTTTTGGAGGAGGTGTCCACCCTGCCAACTCCAGACAGTGCACAGAAACCCCAGCACCAGCACCTGCCACCCGGGAATGCTTTTAGCTGCCTGAGCAGTAACTCTTCAGCTCTGGGCTCCTGCCCCAATTCCTGCTGCTCTGGGCTCTCTCTCATCCCCATAAGTCTAGTCTCTAAAACCATAACTGACCAAGATTCTTCACTTTTGTTGAGACACATCTGCAGTACATTCCTCAGAAAAACTTCAGATATATGTATGGTTTGTCAATTGCCAATTGCACTGTCTTAGAGTAAACCACAATTAGCCTTACATTTTGCTGTCACAAACTTTGCTATTCTCGTGATCTCTACTCATTTTCAGAATCCATTTTTTTCCTGCACGAAGTAAAACCATAGTTGCAAAAATCAGAAAACATGAATGGATATACTTATGTAGTTTTCACTAGCTTCATTCATGACGAAGATTGCCTGGCTGCTTTCACTTCTCTGAAGGATGAGAGCAAGTGTCATTATGGTTCTTAGACAGAGTTCATCCTCTGCAGGCAATATCTCATTTTCCTTTGAAAGGAGGGGAGGAAATGGCCACATGTTTTTATGATAACCTAGCTATTTCACATGTTCACTGCACATATCTGATTAGGATCTGTATTGTCTGTAGGTTTGTTCTGATCTCATTTGTTTTCTTTGGTTACTGTAATCACAAATTACCTTGTTTCAGGAAGGCGAGATAGGTACAGTCAGAGGAGAGAAATCTGCTTCTCCGAAATATGATCTAGATTGGGATCCAAGTGCAGGCTGCTAGAGAGCCTTAGAAAACAATGATTTCTTTACCCCAAGTACATGGGATGCTTGGAAACATGCACCACCTTACAGAGATTAGGTACCTTCATGCAAGCAATGAGACTGCTGCTGCTTCCTTCCATCTTCTGCATACCTCCCTACGGAGGCAATAGACTTTAAAATTCAGGGAGAGTTGATTAATATGCTTCAGTTGTAGGCCCCCTTTCTTATGAAAGATTAAGGGCAAACCTCTAGCATAAATGTCTGCTTTCTTGACTGCCTCACCTTAGCTGTAGCTATTCATAAATATATAATTGTTAGTAGCAGTGCAGTACTCTTTCATACACATAACAAAACTGCTCTGTACTGTAAATTAACAGTGTTGTGAAATATGAGTTCTGAACTCCTATTAAAATCTCATCCATACTATGTATGATAAGGCTGCATGGAGACCTCAGAGCAGCCTTCCAGTATCTGAAGGGAGCTATAAGGATGCTGGGGAGGGACTCTTCATCAGGGACTGTAGTGGTAGGACAAGGGGTAACGGGTTCAAACTTCTTAAATAAGGGAAATTTAGATTGGATGTAAGGAAGAAGCTCTTTACTGTTAGGGTGGTGAGGCACTGGAATGGTTTGCCCAGGGAAGTTGTGAATGCTCCATCCCTGGCGGTGTTCAAGGCCAGGTTGGACAGAGCCTTGGGTGACACGATTTAGTGTGAGGTGTCCCTGCCCATGGCAGGGGTGTTGGAACTAGATGATCTTAAGGTCCTTTCCAATTCTAACTAGTTTATGATTCTATGTTCTGCATTACATCCATGCGTGCAGATGTTGTGGCTGTCATCTGAATATTTTCATAAGCTTTACGTAAGGTGTTACATTTCACACATCTCTTAGAAAAAACCAAACAAAACCCCCCACCCCAAAGCCACAACACATATTCAGGGCTTCCCTTTGGTGACAGATTCTGGGGTTTGGGCCATTGTAAGTCCTGAGAAAGCATTTCTCTAGCTCCTACAAGTGCTAATGCCCATTAAAGACCTGAGCCAACTCCACATAAGGCATTAGGATTCTTTGAAATGACTTCCTTGTGGTGGAAATCAGGCCCTGAAACACCTGTACTACTAAAAATCACTGCTGTTTCCAGTCAGAACCTTCTGTTGTTTCCGTATGAAGTATTTATAAGAAAATATTGAACTGTATTTCGCAATGACTCAGTAAATAACTCATGTCATGCTCAGTGCTTTTGGGCAGTAATTAAAGATTTAAGGCATTCAACAAAAATGTCATTTCTTAATTAAAACCAGGAAAAATCTTTCCACATTAAAATACTTGCCTGTTGCCGCTCAGATTTTGTTCTAGGTATAGCATAACATTTTTATAGCTAATCTTACTTAAAGCAAGCAGTAAGCTATTTTTTCCGTGGATGAAAGCTTTAAAAAAATTATATTACCTTAATCTTCACATTATGAAGAATTTTAATCTGTATTTATTCTTCAAACATGTGGTCCCATATGCATTATTTAATTTCATTAGAGATAAATGGGCAAATTGATACTGTACATTCATACCTCTTGTGTTTGTTGGAATTGTGGAGCTATAATCTGGTTGTTATCAAACAGAGCATGTATACACTGCACTGGCCCCAACTCCTTCCTCCCTGTCCTGCCAAAGCCAATGGTTTGGTGAATAATACTGATTGTTTAGTTATTCTTGCAGAAGGCTCAGTTTAACCACATGCTAAGTAACCACACGCCCAGTGAAGCAAAAGAGACAGAATGCAATAAAGGAAGGAGAAATCTGCAATCCACACATACTGTCCCACTGAGAAACATGAATTAGGATCCTGTCATGATGCAAGTTCAAAGTAGCTAGCTGGTGTCTTTGAGACCCTCAAATGATGTAATCTAGGGGCTTTGAAAAGAGAAAGATTTGGAAGCCTAGTCTAAATAACCTAATGGAAAAAAGGTTGCATTAACCTTAATTTATAAGCTTGAAAGTCTATCCTTTTGCTTTTTAATTCCTTATTTTGGAGCTGTGGACACAAAAATTAGAAAGACAAATTGTGTTTAAAAACACATTCTCAGGTAAGTATCTGTATATCGTTCTTTTTTCCTGGATGAACTGTACTTAGGCGTATCCTGAGGTAAGAAGCAGCAAGGGAAAATGGGAATTTTACAAAATAAAACTTCATAAAGTCACCTCAGTGAACAAACATATTTTCACAGAACAGATGGTTCATAAGGTAGCTTTTTCACTGATATGATTACATCATAAAATATTCCTCTATCATAGATATTTGAGCTAGTTCTGTTTGAGTTAGCTCCAGCACTGGCATCAGTATAACTATTCCAGTAGAATACTTTGTTCAACCCTGCTGAATCCAAGTCAGAGGCTTGCTTGATGTTTAAATATCCTGTCATTGATTTCTTCTTCTCCAGTACTTATATTTTCACAATTAAAGAAGTTTAAGTAATTAGTAGGTTAGGCTTTTTCTTCTGCATAACTGTAATGGCAAATTCAAGTATATAATAAATTTTCAGGTGTTACGTATTCTATAGTTCAGTTTCAGCTAATAAAAGATGAAAGTATTATTAGTATCAAATATTTTGGCTGATCTTAGAATACTGTATTCAATTTTCCCCTTTAAATGATGGTACATTTTCATTAATTTCTGTCTTTGCTTCTTAGCATCCTAATTTCCTCACAGACTTCATGTGTTTGATATCATTAAGAAGTCTTTGATCTGTATTGCACCTTAAAATATTTAATATTTTTGATTTGATGTAATCATTTCTGATGGGTTGTTTTGATGTCTCTATTGTATTTATTGCTTTGCTATATCTCTTTATTTTTACTTTCAAAGAGTCCTCTTTGTTCAGAGACTGACATCGCTTTCCCAATTTATTTCCAGGTTATTTTCCAGATATGCTCATCTATAAAAATTTGCATCTTTTTTTTTGTTTGTTTGGGGTTTTTTTTTGTTTTTTTTTTTTTTAATTTGAGAGGCTTTTAGACTATGCCAGTTCTTAATACTTACCTTCATTCTATGGCATGCATGACTTCTAAACACAATGAAAATATGTTCTCTTGTATTTGGTGGCTGTACTATTGCTGCTTCTCAAGATCACTTCTAAGTTAATAAAGGCTAAATAAAGAATATCCTCTTCTTAGAATAGTAGAACAAGAACCACTTGAAATGTTAATAAAATGTGTCTCTGCCTCTTTATACTGTGCTATTGACTGGTTGATATATAGCTACTTGAAGTCTTTTATGCTTCGCCAATATTTTCAGCCTCTATGCAGTGTGTACTTCAGTTTTACAAATCTGAGCAAAAATATGGTGCAAAGTACTGGTGGCAGCAAGCTGGCCATTCAACTTGTCTCTGTACTGCAAACTGCACACTCAGCTCAAAATTCAGTGGCATGGAATGTTTCTATCAGAATTTTAATTATAGATGGTGGTACATAACTTTTCAGGAACAGTAAAATTCCCTGATTCATGGCAGGAGGATTGGAAATAAGTATTCTTAAGGTCCTTTCCAACCATAACTATTCTATGGTTCTATGATTCACCTGGTCTTCTCTGAGAGAACTGTCTCTAGGAACTGAATTAAAGGGGGTTTAATTGGTTTTTTTTTCATCTTTTTGTTGTTTGTTTTTTTTTGGGGGGTGGGTGGGTGATGTTGTTTTGTTTTTAAATTTGTTGTTGTTGTTGCTGGTAGTGGGTTTTTTGTTTGTTTGGTTTGGGTTTTTTTTTCTATTTTCATAGTACATCCAAAGCATCATGCAGTCTAAAGTCAGATAACATGGATAATTCAACAGAAAGCCCAGAAGTTACCTATGTGTTAAAGTTCACTGCAGAGCAGACTATCGTCATTTGAATGCAGGTATCACTCTAATGTAGTGGTATGTAGATTACTCATTAGATACACAGATGACATTCATCTATAACACTAGGATTTATCCAGAGGAAAGAAATCCCAGCTGATTTAAGCATATAGCATTAACATCTATTCTTATGAGCAGCTCAAAAAGGATTTAGGACAACAGAAGATCTATACACATTCACAGTTCATAATACATCAGAACTATTTTCTTCTCACTGGAAGTCCTATAACACAAGCAACCACATCAGTTCTTGGGACTTGACTATTGTCTTGCTATAGTTGGTCTGAGCTCCTTGAATCAAGTGACTGGATGAGAATTCCAACTTTCATGTTAAAGAAATTATAGGGTTTTATTCCTCAATATTGTTAACAACAGCTAGAAAACTCTTAACAACCTAACCTTGTAAGTGGAAATTAATAGAAGACCTAATATGAATTAATAACTTTAAATGTATATTTTCAAGGCAATTGTACTTTTGGGAGACAATGAAGAAATTATTTATGGCAATAAAATCTGCCAGGGCATCAAAAACCACACTTTTGCCTCACCTTTGAAGTGGTGCTGCAAGTCAAGGTTGATGCATATTCCCTGTGTTTTACACTGTAAAAGAATTTGTAAAAGGGTGATCACACTCAGATTTTATTCCCACAAAAAAGGCATTTCTTTTGTGATATTTTTTAGAGAATAAATAAATTAAAAATGAATGAATTAAAATTGAGTGCTACTTTGAGTAAACTATTTTGCATCTTTCGGAATGGCAGACTCATATAATGCTTCCCCCCATATCTTGTTGAATATTAGTTTTATCACAAAAGAAATAATAAAAATGACATGAGAACTCTGTACCTCATGAAGCATAGGTGGAGTTGGTACAAATGCTTCAACAATACTTCTACATGCCTTCTTTCCATATAAAAAGAATCTTCACATTATGTATGTCAGCCAGCCAACCCTCATTTAAAATTTCAAAAAGTCTTCACTGCCATTTTAAAGGTAAGCTCTGTGAAATAAAGAATATGGTTGAAGATGTGCTGAACATTTGCAACAGTGAGTAAAACAGATGGTTTCAATGTTTAATTTTTTGTATGACTGCATCTCAGTATTATCTTCTTAAGTAATATCGAGAAAGGTTAATTACTGTATTAGTGCTGATTTTTAGCAAAACGTCGTTTTGGGGAAACTGAATAGAGGGGAGTAACATCAAAATGAAATTACCAACAAAGAAATTGTTCTTTCACTAAAGTAAGCCCCACAGACAGTGTAATGTAATTTCTTGTTAATGAATGCATTAATAGAACTTTATCACAGAAGAACTGTCTGAATTTTAAACTATCATGGATCTTTGTTCAAACTGTGTATGACAAAACCATTTTATATTGATTATATATTTCATTTGCACAGTTGGATAAACTAATGATAGATTCTGAGTTGATTTCCCAGTAACTCAGAAAGAGTAATTAAAATAATTAAAATTCTTTCTACAGCATAAAATCTGACAATGCAATGTCATTTGCAGATCCATCAGGAGGACCTCACTGATGTGGTGGGGGTTTTACCTGTACATGCTTGCTAGGATCCCAGCTTTGAGGGAGTGAGAATTTATACAGTGAGTGTCCGAACCACAAAATATTCTTTACTTCCCTTCTTGCTCACATACCCAAGAGTTTAGTATGGAAGACAAACCAAAGGGGTTTCCATTAGTCCTCCTCCATTGCTGTTAAGCAAAAGGCAACCCAGGCTCACACTGAAAGGCAGCCCCTAGCCCCATGCACTAATTTCAGCAATAGCAAAATGTTTACGTTCTACAGACCTGAAGGTTATACAGGTTACTTACAAACAGCTACATCCAGCTTGCATATAAACTACAGATATTTATTATAAGTGCATATAACTATATTTGGCATGCAGATGGAAAATAATGTATAGTGGTTCAAGTTCATTAGCAACACCAGCCAGCAGTTCTGCTGTTTTGTCCCCATCCCCATTCAGCTGCAGGAAGAGGGCAGCTGGAGCCCACATTATATGACTCAGCAGGTCTCATCTGGCCCTTGGGCTGCACATTACATGCCCCCGCTCTACTGTTTGATGTGCTGAACAATCTCCGATTTCCAACTGGGGATGTAAACTGATAATGAGATTGCCTTAATGCTCTAAATCTCAGTGGCATTATCACAAAGGCCATTTTCTGGCTTTTGCAGTTGCCTGAAAGGGAAAGGGAAATAAACAGTAGAGGTGAAAACAGAATTGTGGTATAACTTAAAAGACAAACATGATCTGCTGATTCAGGAGAAAACATAAATTGGTTGGGGTCAATAAGCAGCTTTGTTTTCTTCTGATACTTGTCACATTGTGTATTTATTTAAAATGCTCTTCAGCTGGACAGGCTCAAAAGAAGTTGCATATTTCCACCAGAGGCTTAGGAACAGCAGATAAACACTGCAAATGCCTTACAAACATTAAAATACCATAGTAGGCCCTGCGATCATTTTGTGTACAATCACAGTATGCCAAGAGATCTGCTTTACATCAGCAACAGTGATCTGCTAAAAGCAACATCAAACCATCTACTGTCACTTCTCTTTCCAGGTGTTATGACAGTCCATAATTACTACTCTGATTCTCACTTAACATTTGGGCTATAGCATAGTTTCTAGCTGTCAGGCATCATGTAATTCTATTTTAAAATTTGCTAAAGAAGTGTAGTCTTGAGAAACCACAAACAGCAGGGGCCAAATTTTAATTAGTATCTCTGTTAACGTCACTTCAGCAACACGATTCCCACTGTTTTAATCACAGGGGGTCTTTAACATGCCTTCAGGGACACACAGTTAAAGCCAAGAAAAATGTCACAATTATTAACTGACTACAAAGAAAGAAAAGTAAGGAAGTTGTTTAAGCATTACTGGAAAATTACTCTCTTAATTAGAGCATTGGAACATTGTTATAGTTCCCTCTTCAGTAGCAAGTGGCAATGACATATATATTTATAGTGGGTAAACATACAAGATACTGATCTTTGCTAAAATTAACTGGTAATGATTCTCTTGTATCATCCCTGAACTCCTGAAACTTGTCTGTGCTGTCCTGTGAGGCTGGCCCCAGTGCATGGCCCCTCTGTCTACTTCCTCTGCCTTGTCTCACGTCACACCTATGACATGTGGGGGCATGTGGTGGACCTTATCCTTAAGCTAGGGGCACCACTATCCAATGACATCCAGCAAAGCACTGGCAAAGGGCTGAGCTTCTCTACCTTCACGTGTACATCAGGCAGATGCAGGCAGCACGATGGGAGGTCTCCACGTAGGTTCAATGGGGGGAGTTAAAAGGTATGTGTCACAAAACCCAAAGTCTTCTGCATGTTTTCAGCTCCATCAGAGCCTTGTGTAATGACTGAGAAAAAATATTAGGAAAAGGAAACTGAAGTGTTAAATCTCTCCTGTTTCAACACCCAGGATGCCCACTTGTGCAAACCTCAATTTCTTTTACTGTAATAATGGCCTTTCACCTGGGACAGTGCACAGTTGCAGTAAGAGCACAAATTGCAGAGAACTACACATTCCTAGACACCACCACTAGATCCTTATGTTCTACATTTATTTCAACAGTCTGTGACGAGGAAGAAAAAAACCTCAACCATACCATACTGATAAAATGCCTCTTAAATGCTTCCAAAATATACTAAGTGTCAGAATACTGGCATGATGAAGGTGTATGGTATTATATAGCTATTGCAAGGCTGCAAGTGAAGCCTGCTATGTCAAGTATGTCAAGTATTAGAGAACAAAAAAAGCGTACACAGCTGGGAGAAAATACAGATTGGTCGGCAATAACCACTTCCGTGCTTCATCCTTATCTAATCCTTGTGACAGACCTTAACTTCTTCTAACTTCAAGACATCTTTCTGGCCTCTAACGAAGCTTCTGTCTTCTGTTTTGACACCCATAAGGTTTCTAGAGGTACTTCAGCGCTTGTCCTTATCCTTTACACATACTTTGTCCTGAGCTGGTTACCATCTCTGGCTTAATTTGTGCCAGATATATCCAGCTGGGACTGACCATCTAATTACAAATATGTGTAATTTTGTCAGGTTTTGACTGGCAGTAACAAGGGCAATCTTCAGTTTCCAGAAGCCCTTACACTGTAATGAGCCACCAACCAAAAACTCAGGAAAATGAAATTGCACTGCTTGTGAGCTCAGTGGCTGTAGCTACATCACTAATTTAGTTTGATGAAGGAGTTCTTTGAAAATAAAGGTTGTCTTGTGATCGTACTTAGTGTCCCATGCTACTCTCTCAAGCACAACACTGCTCACTACAAGCTCTTTCCCTCTTGTTGAATAAAAAAACCACAGAGCAGCCAGCTCTCTAAGCATTCCCGGTGAATCTCAGAAAAGAAACCCGTGTGAAACTCATGCAGATGAAACACAGTGTGGACAGAGGTTTAGGGACATGACAGACAAAATCAAACCTAACCCCACACCAGTTAGTAAAGCAGATGGTGAACTCTACTTCTCCCTGCTCCTGAAAGAATGAATGAAATAACTTGACAACACTGTACTGAAAAGGGAGAACAATGTAGAAATAGGAATTAAATCAAAGTAATATATACATTCAAACAAATAAACAAAACTAACAGTCATGTCACAAAATGGGGAACAGTATGTAGGTTAGTGAGAAGAAACACAGTCACCTGAGCAAACCAATCAAAGTGTCTCAGACTGAGTGGCCACCCTAATCCAGTGCAAATGCTTGCAGCCCTTTGGGGAAGAAATACAGAAATATGGAGCTTTCTGAGCACCCATACAATTTAATTTTGACTGATCTCTGAATGGCGTCTAAGCCTAATACTTATTACTATACTCCAGGATTGAATTTGTTCTCTGTTACTAATAATCAAATCAATCCATTATTCTCTACACAAAGGATAATAATATTTTTAAATTTGCTGTTTTCTTGGTGAAGCAACTGTTAATAGCACTAGCTGCCTTCCACCATCCTTTTGTAATATCAACCTGCAAATTGTGGTGTATCAAACCATAGGCCTCTATTGCCTATTTAACTAGATGGCAAGGCTATCCAGTATTATGCCATCATCTGCTTCAGTGAGCAACTTCTTGCTTCAATAGCTACTCTATTAGACATTCCAGCCTTCCCAATCTATAGCAGGGCTAAGAATCCTTCTAACAGATTCCATAATACCTGAAGAAATTTCTTAAATTTTCCTGTATTTCTCAAATTTAGAATTTTGACACCCAAAATCTTGCACTGGAGGAGAGGCAGTGGGTCATTGCTTAGCCCCAGGCATATTTGTTTTTCCTAATCTTCATACCTTATTAATGACATCCTCTGTTTTGTAATAAAGTCATTCTGTTTGTTACAGAAATACCCCAATTATGTTCAAACTTAAAATTAAAACTGAACATATTTTGGGGCTTGCCCACTAGTCTTATTTATTCATTTCCCATTCTCTGCATGCACACTGACACTATACTCCTGAGCTGCTGTCAGTCTGGAGCACTCTGGGATGAGCCACTCTTTTCTTTTAAGCTTCCTACTGCACCTAAGAATGCCACCGTATGCAGAATGGCATTTACGCGGAATGGAATGCAAGGTTCAGAAAGCTAAAGAGACCTTGAGGGAGAACTCACTGTGTAAACCTGCATTTCGAAAATTTTCCTGGGAGACATAATCTGTGGATTGGAGCCTTCAAAAATAAGTCTGTGGATTCCCAAGAGTATTTGCTAATCTCTGGGCACATCATCAAAACTAATCCTTCTTTCGGTGTCTGCTGCAATGAAAAGTAAATGCATGTTAAATTCTTTCAAAAAATGGATGAGAGTTTCTGGCTCTATGAGAGCCAGGCTTTGGATTCCAGCTGGATGGAGTCAGCTTCCAGCAGTTCTGAGAATAGACTGAAGAAGGGTGGGTTTTGAGCTGCATCAGAGCAATTACTACTGCTTTTGGCTGGCTGTGTGTGTGTCTCTGCTCAGCTTATTCTGAGTTGATATTCTGTGCTCTCTCTTTCTCGTGTCTCAATACCACATTAAAGGCACTGGATCCCAGAACAGGATCTATAAGGTACTGCAGTGTTTATCTGTGAGTAACCTAGACTCTTCTGCAGGCTGGCTTTTTGCTTATTACAAGCAAGTTCTCTCCATTTTGAGATACTTATTTGTTGTTTGCCTTTAAACCAAATTCTTTCAAATCTTAGACTCAGTAATTTGGACTTTGTTTTCAACATCCAAAGACTTCTATGAAATTTTATGTGATTATACCAATCATGATTTCCAAAGCCATTCACATATGAAAATAATCTAGAAAATGAAAGGAAAATTAAATTCACAACTGCTTTATGTAAATACATATGGGATTTTATAGCAACACAGTCACTTTTCATATCTTAGGATCTTATTCTGTGTCAGAAAATTAAAAAAAAAAAAGTCTAGAATATCTCTTTTAGTAACAAAAGCAACAGATGTTCAATTTTCTAAATTTTATGAATCTGAAAACAGTTGTGGCAACCTCTAAATTTCAGTAAAAGTATAGGCAAGTTTAACTTAGCATTATAATGAACACATCTCCATAATGAGAAAATATAATAAACAATTACTTATGTCTACATCTGCTCAGAAATTTCTTATCTACAGGAAATTAGGAAAACATATACATATATAGAAGAAAGCTTATACAGTGAGAGTAATTTCTTAAACCAGTAGTGTCAGTTATCTGCCACTAATTTTGGCCAACTATGCTTCGAAACGTTCAGGCAATAATCTTTATCCTTTGGAAGACTGTCCTAGACTAAATGGACCTTGCAAAGCAAGGATTCAGAAAACAGAAATGTATAGATCTGAATACACTAATCATTGAAATTGAATAAAGTAACAAGGAATATTACCTTTGGAGCATGTAGAAAGAAATGAGTCCATGTGAATTGCCCTGCAAGGAAGGGCTCAGATAATTACACTGATTTAGAAGTACAGTAATGTGCTGTAAAATCATGCAAGAGAATGAATATAATGCAGCTCCTGAAGGAGAGTTGCTATTGTTAAATAAAGTACAAGAGAAGAGGAATTCCCGAACAATCTATTTCATTTTGTGAAAGGACAAGTTTTGCTCCTGGCCTCTGTGAGCACTGGTTACCCGAATGATGTGGATCCATGCTTCTTCATTACCTAAACATGATATATTGGGCAGCATGCTCCAGCAGTCAGTAGGCTCAGTTTTGCAGAATCTTTTATGCGCACCCCTACATTGGATGATCTGTTGGGTTAACAGTAATCCGAGTATTCCTTATTAACTGTATACCATAACTGCACTGTTTGTAATTCAAAACACAGGCATGCCATTCTTATACTGTTGTCAGTAAGCATGATCTCAAGTAGATCAAATGCTCTCAGAAAATGAGAATTTATTCCCAATTTGGATGCCATCTTCTGAGGAGGGAGTTACCAGCCAGAAGACAGTTAAGAGGGTGAACAGAGTAAGAATTTTAGACCACTGGGCTAATACATGATTTGGGGATGTACTGATCCAATACTTGGCCAAACTAAACAAAGCCTCTAATTTGCTTGTGGTTTGTGGTTGGGTTTGGTTTGTTGTTTGTCTCTGAAAAAGAGAAGGACAATGACCTGACGTTTATTTTAATTCCTTACATCAGAGATCATACATACAAATGTAATTCATAAATGTCATTCTACCAAAGGCAAGACATCTTAGCAGAAAATACTGTACTATCTGATTATGGTATTAGTTTAATTAATGAAATGGATAGACAGGACAGTATCAGGCTAACTAAACAAGCTGCTGATCTTAATGGGACTGTGTTTTGAAAATGAAACATATTTCTGGTCTACTGATGACTTTCATTATTCTAAGAGGCATATTCAAAAATATAAGTATGCAATTTTGTTCTGCATAGTTTTCTCTACAAGTTCATATATAGTATTAAGTATTTATATAGTGCTCACCTTTGTGGAAGACAGTAGCTTATAATCAAAGGCTGCATACTATCAAATTAGACCTCAACTGCATACATCATCCAGGAAATTTCAGCATCCATCTCCTCAGTTTGTGCAACACATTTATTCAGGTGAAATTTAATTAAACTGAACAAATTAAATCAGACTACTGACTCCTTTCAAAGGATTGGAGCAGAGAAGTAGACAGTGACATTGGAACAATTTGCAACCATCTAGGACTTTTTCATCTCTCAGTAGCCCTCAATTAGACATTAATACTTTTGTGAATTTGAAATTTTATTTGTACTGTGTAACAACTAATTTGAGAAGAGAGGCCCGTTAAGCTATGCATTTCAACAAGTCTCTTAAAATGTGAAAACTCCAAAGACACTTTTTGATCACTACAAGCAAGTGTTGTATTGGTTAATATATATAGCTATATCACCTACTCTCTTTGCTTTATTAGCTTTTCTTTCATCTGCTCTGATCATGGCTGAACATTAACTGTGTGACCTGCTGTCTATATCCAGGTTATACAAACTGAGGCTACAGCTAAATGAACTCTTTGTACACACATTTATGTACTTATCAAATTATAATTAAAGGAATTGCATGAAAAATAAGGTATTAAAAATATTTTGCCTCTCCTGGCTTTGTATTTATGTCTGTGTTTGACTGTCTTTATCAGTCAGATGTAACTCAAATTGAAATCTGCAGCAAGGACTTGTAAAAGGCCAGTACAAAGACCATATGCTCACTCACTCCATGTGCTCAGACTGGCATATGTGCTGTCAGCTTCAGTATCTAAGCAGTATCAATTGATCTACTTCAGCCTCTTGCTTGTATAGGACCACCTCACAATCCTATGACATTAACAAATATATGAACACCACATCTGACAATGTTTAACATAACCTGTACTAAAAAGCCTCCAGTGAGTGAAGTCCTACAACCTCTACAAGTAACCCATTCCAGTGATCAACTGTCCTTGTACTAGAAAGGTTTTCTGACTGTCTAAACTGATCTCCTTTGGTGCAATTTCAGGCAATTTCTTCGTATGCCAGTGGATGTGAAAAATCACTCGTCTCTTTGGATCTTGAAACAATCTTCTACATATTCGAAAACTATTGCTGTGTCTCTCTTTTATCCTCATTTAGAAAACCTTTTTCTCCTAGATGGTACTTTCAAGCCCCCTGAGCATTCCCGCAGTGCTGTCTTACAGAATAACCCGTCCCTGTGCTCCCTCTGGAGCTGCTCAGCTCCGCACTAGACCTTATTTTAGAAGCTACGCAATTTCCAAGGTAGCCCAAAAAAGGTGAAAGAATTGACTTACAAGATTGGATGCCCAGAAACCTTGCTTCATAAAACTGAAAGTTAAACCAGCTTGGGCTCTGACCCATGGTAGGGTCTCTAGATACCACCAAAATGCAGGAACTGTATTAACTCTGTATTAACTAAGAGTAGTGACAAGTTGTATTCTGCAATTCCCCAGAAAACTGGAGTATACAAAACAGACCTGTTATTATATATTCCCATGAGTTTAAGCATTTAACTATATTAAAAATAAAATCTGTCTCTAAATTAAGCATTTGGAAAGCAGAAGGAAAATATAAATCACTGTGATTGCTAAAACAAGTGAAAAATAATGGATGAAATTAAAAATGAGCATCAAATAGCACAGATTATTTCAACAAAGTAAAATGGTGCTCAGTAAATGTTCACAACGTTTGAATAGCTGAGGATGATTTTTCCTTTACTGAAAAAAAAACTGTATGGAAATGATTGCATGGAGAAAAACTTGTAAGCAAATTTACAATCAAAATTGTAGTGAAAGAAAAGAATGAGAGTTGGCAGTATCAAAAATATAGGAAAAAGGAAATGTTCTGATCTACTTTTAAAGATCAGGAGCACTTAACTGACAAGGCAGATAATACACAAACGATTCTCAACGTTAAATTTTTTCTATATACTGACAGAGCCACCTTCAGTGTGGTTTTATAATCTCACATGCAAAACCACAGAAGCTGTCCATAGAAATACATGACAGAATCACAGACCTCCTGTGTGTTACATGGTGGAGGTCTGTGGAACTAGTCTGTGTGCTGAGAGAGCTGGGATTGCTCAGCTTGGAAAAGAGAAGGTACCGGAGAGACCTTAGAGCAGCCTTTCAGTACTTAGAGGGGGATTATAAGAAAGATGGGGAGAGTAGCAATAGGACAAGGGGTAATAGTTTTAAACTAATAGAAGGTATATTCAGGCTAGATACAGGAAAGAAATTTTATAAGATGAGGTTGGAGAAAAACTGGAATAGGTTGCCCAGACGGGTGGTGAATGCCTGGAAACATTCAAGGCCAGGTTGGATAGGGTTCTGAGCAACCTGATCTAGTTGAAGATGTTCCTTCTCATAGCAAGGGGGTTGGACTAGATGGCCTTTAAAGATTTCTTCCAACCCAGACTGTTCTATGATTCTATATGTAGTCCTATACTTCATGGGGCAAACAAATACTTGTTACATGCAGAAAAGCCTAAGGATACTAGAAAAACTGATAACAGGTTATATAATTTCAGTTGCAATTCATCTATGCAGACGCCAATTAAGAACAGACTTGAAGAGCAGGGCTGTATGCAGAACTTTCCATGTACTTTGGTGACTGGAAGCTAATAGAGCTGTTGCTCTGTTATGCATGAATAGTATTTGTTACTAACTTAGTTCTATTAGATTTATGAATTGTTCATAAGCAAATTTTCACAGTCTTTAATACATCTGCTCCATGTAAAGTCTCCTGGAACAGTTTAGGAAACTAATTTTAGGCTATTTTGGGAGAAATGTTTGGTTTATGTGTTCTCAGATTTGGATAATGGGTGGCTGCTGCACTGTTTCAATTTTCATATTGGCTGACAATCTTCTTGCAAATAATAACAAATCCTCCTTCCTACTCCTCCCTTCCCTCTCCCCCCCACGCCCTGTATCCAGGAGGAATTCTTAGCTGCATAATTGATCCAGCTCAAATAAATAAAGCATCTGAGACTTGTGAACACTTGTACAATTAACCAGAAGATGCTGGTAGGCTTATAACTGATGATTAGTAGCCCACTATGGACCATAACTATTCAAAATTTGACTCCTGTCCTCAGAATCTGTTTTTAAACCTTTGTTTATTTTTGAGCCAGCTGTGGACAGTACCTTGGAAACTATTTTTGCTATTTTACATTGAAGTAGGAAAAATAGGCTGTGCAGATGCTATGGGCATGATGTTTAGATAGGGTAAATCAGCAGATTTTATACAAAGCTGTACTCCTTGTGACAACTGCAAGGATTTGGCCAAAGATATTGGACACTTAATATACCTTTCTGAAGCTATTAAAAATTAGGCAGGTCTTCACTTCTTTACTTTCTATATTAATGACATAAAGGCATATAAAAGCAATGCTTCAACTTTTTCAAATTATCACTAAACAGGAAAAGGTCAGAATGATACCTATGGTTTGACACAGAAGGAGTTAATACACTAGATTAGTTGATGATGGGGATGACTGGATGACTGTGTCAGAGTTCAGGGCACATGAATATATTGTGTGAATAAATTACACAAATGAAATTATTTATTAATAGAAAAGTGACTCAATAAAATCAACAAGCATAGAAGGAATTTAAGAGTTAAAATATTGGCAAATGTAAATCTCTAAAGACTGCAGAGATTATGAAAATACAAGCTGTGCAAAAACTATGAAGATAAATGATGAAGCCTCTTCCTAGATTCTAGAAATGTCGCTTTTAAGCTATGTATTCTCCCTCAGAAATCTATAATGTATGATCTAGCAGAAAAAATACTTATGCAATGTTAAATAATGTACAAATAGTATAATTCTGCATTTACATGGCACTATATAACTTCTTTTTTTGGTATGTAATGCTTGAAATGTAAAGTGCTAGTGTGACAAACATTTCACAGTGCTTGTTACTAGGTATTTTCCCAGCACAGTTAATTGGGCTACACAGAATAAGTCGTGCCTGGTTGAAAGTATTTGCAGAATCATCCCTAAAAGAGACAATATGACAGGTTTGGAATTCAATGTTAGATATTACCTAATCAAACACCAAATGGTAATAAGTCATTCAAATAAAGGAGAAGTATTCAAGATAAACTCTATTGATCATAAAAAAAAAAAAAAAAAACAAAAAACAAACTAAGTTGAACCATTCAGCATGGTCCAAGTGACTAAGTTTAAAAATTACAATCAAGGCAGTCATTCAGGATTCAAACCCAAAAGAATTTAAATTAAAGCCAAAGGACATTATGTTGGTAAAGGCTGTATTGCTATTTGGACTGTTCAAGGTGTCCTAGCATTTTCTCCGCTAAATGCTGCGTCTACCATTCAGCCCCCAGAGCAATTTTATTGAAAATTTTTCTTTCCAATAATTTCTCCAGTTATAATTTTCAAGGAAAGAGTCAAGACATGGATTTCTGCCTACCTGCACTTTCCAGTGGTCGGATTAGGAATTCTTTCCTTACGTAATACACATTAACATTCTTGGAAAATAAACAGATTTGTTAAAGTGTCCTTACAAGGTGATGCAGTTTAGTATTTAATCAGTTATTCCCCAAAGTTTAAATATTAGACATCACAGAAGCAGGGTCTGGTAATACATTCAATTCTATGACCATTGACAATTTTGTATTTAACTATATGTTTTCAAAACCTAGTATAATCTACATGGTATCATCTACTGAGGGTTTAGGGTTTTGTGGGGTTTTGTGGAGTTTTTTGAAAACAGAATTATTTTTTTTTTCAAGTAGATTATCCTAGAAAAAATTAAAGAGATACAGCCAATCTATTATTTTCCCCATGTTATTAGATGCAATATTTAAAATTGTTATAGTCTTTAGAGATTAGCAAGGAAATAATTTCTCCATTTTTTGTTTGTTAAAAAGGCTATTGTCTTGGTTTTGGCTAAAATAGAGTTAATTTTCTTCCTAGTAGCTGATGCAGTGCTGTGTTTTGTCTTTAGTCTGAGAACAATGCTGATAGCACACTGATGTTTTAGTTGTTGCTCGGTAGTGCTCACCCTGATCACAGACTTTTCAGTCTCATGCCCTGCAAATGAGGAGGGGTACAAACAGCTGGGAAGGAGCAGAGAGACAGGACACCTGACCCAAACTAGCCAAAAGAGTATTTCATGCCACAGCATGTCATGCCTGGGTGGAGTTGGCTGGGAGCTGCAAATCACTGCTTGGGGAAAGGCTGGACATTGATCAGTGGGTGGTGAGCAATTGTAATGTACATCACTTGGGACTATATTTTTTGCTTTATTCCTCTCTCTCTCTTCTTCTAATTATTATTATTGTTGTTGTTGTTGTTATTATGATCATTATTACAATATCACTACTATTATACATTATTTCGTTTCCTAAACTGCTCTTATCTCAACCCATGAGGTTTTTACCATTTTTTTTTCCAATTCTCCTCCCCATCCCACCGTGGGGGGGAAGTGAACGAGCGGCTGCGTGGTACTTACTCTCCAGTTGGGGTTAAACCATGACTGCTATTTATTTTTTCCTGTTGATAGAGTATATGTATTTATTTTCCTTGCTCTCCTCACATATAACAGGTTAGTTTTGTAGTTTGTATGTTCTTCCCTACAGCAGAAAGAAAAAAAAGTAGGAAAGAGTAACTGTAATTCCACAAAAATTGGCTGACAAGACCCTCTAGTAGGTAAGATGCTTCTAATGTTTTGAAGAATGACTAGATTTCACATTCATGATGTTCTTTTAATGCTTGTAAAAGCTGTAACTCTGACAGTCTGGAAAACTGCAATCGTTTTTCATCACTTCTTCTGTGGAACAAGTGTGGCTGTAGTACAAGGTTTCCCAACTTTACACCTAAACACCTTTCACTCCTTCAAAGGATGACTTCTACACTACTGAAGCAGTAGTAAATTCTTGTGGTATCATTGCCTAGGATGCCACTGCCAGCTGCGGTGTTAACTGACATATTCTTGACCAGCTGGAAAATCATCATACTAGTCTTGAGAGGCAGAGTGTATGTCTGAGATCTTCAGGAGCTGGAAAAATGGTTAAAGACACTGTAGAGATTACTTCAGTTTGAAATATATCTACTTTAGATTTTATTTCTCCAATTCTTTTGTAGGCTCAATAGATAAAAACCACCTGCTGAAGAGGAAAATTGATTATTTTGAATTTTCAACACTGAGCAGCTATTCCCAGCTCAGCACTCCAGAAGCTGATGAAGCTCGTGTGCAAGAGGGAGGAATACAATGACAGCTCCCCATCACTTGGCAACAAAACTTCCACTTTTCCACATCTGTATTTCAGAGGTGAAAGAGTGACTGACACAGTCCCCTGAAAGATATGAATGATCAATAAAAGTCTCTTTTTTGGCAATACTTACTCGCTGCTGCTGTCAACAGCTACAAGGACTGCAAGCTTCTTTTGTCTATATATTTTATTGATGGATAAGATAACCACAAACATATACACTCTCAGTGTTCAATAGGATCAATACCACTTTAATGTTGCTTTAGCACTGATTTAAAGTTGTTTTATTTTTAGAGTGTCTAGTGAGGAGAAAAATCTCTAACTAGCTATAAATTCTGAGTCCTTAATATGACATGGCTACCATTTTTATAACAGCAAATCTAGAGCAGGAAATATGGATGAATATTTTCTTGACCAAATATTTCATGATCTCAGGATAGTATCAAGGTAAGCCTGTAATAGACAGAATAGCATTTATACTAAAAAGAAGCTGCTAAGCATTGACTTCATTGACATCTCTGTCACTGACTCTTTTGGTGACCCTGGAAAATTAATTTACTCTCTGTTTTACTTTTTTTCTCTATAGTGAAATGAATTCTTAACAACATTCAGTTATCAGTTATTGTAGGACTTTGTGAAAAAGGGGCTGGAAACTGGTTTGTGTTCATCAAATAAGCTAGGTAGGCTTGCATTTTTATACATTTAAATGCCTAACAATTCCTTTGCTCTTTACAAAAACAGAAGAAGAAAAAATGTCTTCTGATGTTCATTCAAAAACATATTTAGCAGTGTCCATAAAATGTTTAACTGAATAAATCACCAATCCGGGATATTTATAAAATGCACATACATCCGGTAGAAATCTTTCAATGGGTGTTTTGCCATTTCTCAGGTAATTCTCTGAATTTATTTGGTCCTCTGTAATTAAAACTCCTCTGTTTATCTGGTTCTTTATATCTTCAGCCTCAATAACTTTTCAGTTGATCATACAAGCTGTGATGAGGTACCAGGTTAGTTTGGTACAATTTTATGTCCCGCAAAGCAAAATTTCACAGGCCCTGCTAACAAATATTTTCTTAAAAAAAGGAAGTAAGGAAAATGAAAGAGCATTTCTTTACTGAAAACTTGTAATCTGCTATCTTTAATTATACTGACCTGAGCCTATGTCCACAGCATGGGGCATACCTGCAGTCCTGCTCCATTATCATGTAAACATTACATAACATTACAGTTCTGTTCCATGTCTGTACTCACGGTTTTCTTCAAAAGAAGTCTAAAACTTCTTCTTTTTGGAGAAAGAGTCTAAAACTTGTCTTATTTAGACATGGACACAAACTGTCATTTTCCTGTTTTCTGACCCAGCAGCAATTGAAAACTTACTAATACAATAAATGTGATTTAATTAAATTTTAACAAGATCTGTGTCCCATTATCCCTCCAAAGGGTTACTAACGGTGTAAATTAGATCCTTGGAAATCATGAGCAATATGTTCATTATTAGACTACAGCTAACCTAGGTGATACCAATGAAGCAGGATATTCAAACAAGGAGAAAATGCACAATCTAAAGAGGAAAAGGTCTGTTAAGACTGGTTAAAGCTTTCTGTGCCTGGTGTATCTACAAAAGAAAGCACTGTTAAGTGCAGGAAAGAGTCATTGCAAAAGCTAGTTTTCTGATATTCTCATCTTTCAGATATGCCAGTGCAAACGCTTCAAGGGATAAGCAAGAACAAGCCATGGCAAAGACACAAAGCAGGCCCCAACCTGTGATTACAAACACAGTTTTACAAGCAGGCAGATATATCACCAAGTTCTTTTCTGCAGCAGACAACATCTGTGTCCCTATAGATATGACTGAAATAGGACTGTACAACTCCCAAAGAGGAATATCTCATAGACTGCAAACAGACTGACACTGATGCTGTCATACACCATGCTGCCCAGAAAGCAGATTATAACGCACAAGTTTCAGAAAGTACACCTGAAGCATGCTCAATGTGGTGTAAAAGCTGATAGTGACTTAGCTACCCATAAGCAACATCAAAATCAACAGGAGTTTCAACACCATTTGGGATTTCAGTCTGAAGTCAAACAGCTGAGGTCCCTCATATAGTCACAAATTTGAAGGTAAATTATATTACCAATTTATCTGCAATAATTTGTGTTTCTTATAGCATGGTATCTTTTTCCTAATGGCAATATTCATGCTGTTATCCAATACTTTATACAAAATCAGAACAAAGTGACTACACTTTTTTTTTATGCAAGATGTAGCCTTTAGAATAAATTTGTCAAAAAGGTAGAGCAACATTAGAGATCTACAACAAATGCTAAATGTACCTGCATTTGCCATATCTCTGCTTCCAGATTCACCACATCTTCTACACTTCCAGGTTCTTTAGAGTCAATGCATAGCAGACTTAATTCTGCAATTTCTCAATAAATATATTAATTTTGATCTCTTCTTTCTCTGGCATTCTGTCAGTGACGCATGGCAACATAAAGAAAAAAATATAATGCAATAAATACAGAACTTTTTGATGACTATGACCTCAAAATTTTAAAAAGCATGGCTTGATTGACGAGCAAGACCAGTTGAGCTTTTTACAAGGAAAAAAATACAGTTCACTAACAAGTCATAGAAAGAAGTAATCAGCATCTTTTACTGAATGAAAAGCAGTGGGTTTCAAATATCTGCTATTTATGCATTTATCTGGGTTTTCACATTGTCACATATAATGCAAACATTATAAAACAACCTTGAACCCAAGTATTTAAGCTCTACATAGACAGAAAATGAAGAACACAGGAAAGACAAATTAACCTTTCCTTTTCCTTGCTTCTTTTTCCAGTCTGGAACTACATGCTGGGTCTAATGCCCAGCATGTTTCAGGTTGTTGCTCAAGCTGAGAATGTGGTATGATGAAAATTTTCCTGTGGCAAGTCAGTACAAACCCAAATCCCCTCTATATCACTGGCCTGCTGTCAAAATTACCTTTCCTACTGGTCTGCAGAGGTGTGGATGTTATGCCATGGCTCTCAGCAATTGTACAGACAATGCTTTACTTCACATCCCACAGTTCTGAGAGAAGCTCAGACCTGGTTGTGTTTATATTTTTGAATGAAATTTTCTAAGTGCTGGAAATACAAATACAGAGCACAGCAAAGTTTGCATTCACAGTGGTTCTAGTGCCCCTACTCAATGGTATATTCAAATAGTAAAGCAAAAATTTTCTTTGAGCAAATTCAATTTTTGCTGAATTCTCCTTTCTCTTTTTCCAGAAGCTCATAAAATAAATGTAATAATGAATGGAGAGGACTAAACCAATCTTATTTCAGAATTATTAGAGGAAAGGAAAGATAACATATTGCTTTTTGGAATAAAGTAGACATTCAAAGCTCCTCATGCTGTGAAGCAAAATCATGTAAATGTTTGCTTCATGAACACATCTGGCCATGGGGTTAGACATATCCACTATAGACATGTATCTTTTGGAGCTGGTTCCTGCATCTCTTTTCTCTTAAACCTTTCCAGTACAGGTCACACAGGGAAAGAAGTGGATGTCAGGAAGTTTCATTTACATCTGCTTCTGCCCAACACAAAACCAATATCACCAGCTTAGGTTTGAGGAGCTATTTGGCTGTTTCATTTCTGTCTGCAAGTTATTTGGACTAATATACAGGGCTAGGAAGCTGCGAGTTTCCAGCTGTAAGATGGAATGTTATTTTGGTATGGTGATTTACATTAAGATTAATCACAATCATGGCTGTGGCAAATTGCTACCCTGTTTTGTCCTACTGATTTCATAGTACTGCACATATTAATCAAAGGCAAGTGAGTTTGTATTCTTGGTATTGCTTGAAAGTATCTTATTACATGTTGGCTGCCTAAGTTAACTTACGATATGGTTATCTAATGTAGCTAGGTAGCAAGCCTTATGTCATTATAATGATTCAATTGTTATAGTTCTAAATAAAAGTGGATAATTTGGATCAGGAACCTGAACATCTGACAAGCTGTGTGGTGTCTAGATCTGAAGTTGTGGCTTAGCACACATTATATCTGTGGGCAGCTGTGCCATTTATCTGTGGATCCAGGCTAGGGCTGGAACACCACCCCAGGCTGATTTGAGCACTTCCTTCCAAAGTCCAGCGGGTTTTCAGCATGATGGTTTTCAGCTAAGCCCATTTTTAACAAAAGCAAATGCAAATGAGAAGCTACGCAGAAATAGCACTGCATATCAATTTTCTACATCAATTTATAAAGCAATGGAAACAGATGGCACATTCAGGCACTGTCAAAGAAAGCCATTTGGGTTTTGGTGACTATTCCTTTTTTACTTTTGATGGTATATTTATTCTGTCTATTTTCATTGCTGAGTTGTTTCAACACCTGTATAAAATAAGATACTACTGTGAGAACTGTGTAAACTAATCTCAGTAACATATGCAGCTTTCTCAGTCCTGAAGTGATTTTCTGACCAATGGTGTAAATTGTAAAGCATGCCACTTTTTGATGGCAATCAACACCATTCACTTGGTTTCTGCTTCTAGAAAGAGGGAGTAATTTATCAGGAATCATGAGAAGCCATTTCCAAAACCATGAAAGGTTCTTTCTATTTTCAGGATGCATGCTTTGTCTTAGAGATGAGTCAATGGATCATTTATTTTGATCTTGTGTACCACACCATGTTTGTATTCTACATTTTCTACAGTATTTACAAAAAAGGCCAGTATTGTGATCTAAATTCATGACACATACCTCAGAGAAGATTAATCCAGATAAGGCCTGAGGCAACACACATCTTATGCAATTTACTGCCACCATTTCCACTGTATCTTTGCTGATTAATTCAGCTGCAGAAAAAAAGTGACCATTGTTTTTTTAAGGGAACAGCATGGTCAAGGTTTCTGGGTTGTATACTGATATTGTATAGTTCTGAAGTAATCCTTCTACAGGCAGGCAGAAATTTTCCAGTTAAACATTTTTATCAGAATTTTTTCATTCATGAAGAGATTTACTAAAATCCACCAAATATCTCATGCCCAGGAGAAAACTTCCAGTCATGATGAACAAAAGCAATGCAGAAGGTCCAAACGCCTACTGTTAGTGCAAAAAGAAGCTAAAGATATAATTTTGAGGACCAAACCTCATTTTTTCATTCTCCAGTGACCCCCACTCACTGCTTTATTCTACCTTGCATTTAATGATTGCTTCCTGGAGCAAATACTAGAATCCCAATCTCAGTAGAATTACAAAATTGCCAAGCTAGAAGGTATTTCATCAGCTTGATCTTCTTTTTCCTACCTCAAGCCCACAATAATGAATCTTTAAGTTCAGAAAATTCTGTCAGAATAAAGTTTCTCTTTGGGAAATACAGGCAAATAAAAAATGCATCTTCTTGAACTGTTGAATGACCACCTAACACCAACTGTAGCAGTATAAGGTTCTGAGTATCCTCTCTGCTGTACAGCAAACACGTACACTGGATAAAAGGATAGAAGCCATTTATCATATAACAGTTTCCTTCTATTCATTAAAGGTAAATTAAGACTAAGGTGAAGTATCACAACACTTCTCACACCAGCTCAGATATATAATAGCTTTGGCATCTCAGAGGAGGGGTCACTGGGATGTGAATGACATCCTAAAAGTTAAATTCTGACAAATGGAGGGGGAAAAAAAAAAGCTCATATTCTGTGCTCCATAAAGAAGAAAAGGAAAATGAAGTATAGTTCAATACAGCTCATAAAAGGGAAAAGGGATGTGAATTAACTGAAACACTGTAGTTAAGAAAGGGATCAAGAAATGTTCTATGAGATGTAAAACAAATTATTTAAATCTTGTATGATTTAGTTCTACCATTTTGTAAAATGGGGAGTGTACATTCTTGGTTTGTTTTGTCTATTTATAACGTGAAGACTCCACAGGAGGGTCTATGGAACCTGGCACAGTTGGACCAGACAACAGCTGCAGTCTTTAAATTCTACAGTATTAATCAATGAACCTTTTTTGTTATATATTTATGATGACATGGTCTTCCAGATTAGTGCTGTGGGTAATACTATTGAACTTAGTAGCAATATATCTCAATTGTGTTGCTATTGAGAATCAGTATAGACACTTCCTTAGCATCAGTTTGAAGCCATGAAATCTTGCAGGATGTGTTAGCCACAGAATCAGTGTGTGACAGTGCAACCACTGTTTGAGACAAAAAAGAAAAAAACTACATGGTGCTTACTTCCCAGTGAAGGACATGATTAAAATTAGACTTACAGTGAGAAGTAAATTAACACATTACGTTATTTCCATGCATCAAGAATGATGACTGTAAAAAATCTTTGCTTACATACTGTAGTCTATTTATCTGATATTTACAGATAAAGAAAATAGACACAGATCAGGCATAAATCAATGCAAATCATATGTTTATGTTCATTAATTGAACTTTATTTTTTGAGAATTTGTTGATAACCTATTATTTCAATAATGAAAAACGATAAAAAACTTCCCCAAAAAGAGCAAATTCTTTTTCTATTTACTATGCAAATAGAGGCAAACTGAATTTTCCATTTCTAATTAAATCACTACCTGTTCCTCAATCAGGTAAATTGCTATTAGCTTCTTGCCAAGTTATTTTTGGGACTATTTTGAGCAGAACTATTCTAGTTGCTATAATTAAGACTTCTAAATTTAATATTTAAATTTTATAAACGCTGGACTACAGCATCCTGAGAAGTAATAATTACCTGTCTGATTGCAGATTTGAAGTAAGCTGTTACGTGCATTTGACACTCTTTTAATCTTGCAGCCTGTATCCCTGTTCACTAGAACAATGTTATTAAATTCTGAAGCTGATTACATGGGTTGGTTTGTGAGTCAGCCAACCCTTCAGGAATCTAAACATAATGTTCTGTTTCTTTTGATGGGAGGGTAAGGTGGGGGGAAACACCTGTACCACAACCTAGCTGAGCTAGACCTTAGAGTGAAAGCCCAGCCTGGGCCAACCAATTCAAGAACCTTACATCAAGCCTAAAGCTCTTTTTTGGTGTCACAGGCAGGTAACAGGAAGTTCTTGGTCTCATTAGCTGAATATTGAGCTGAGATGGATATGAGTATCTTGTCAAGTCTGTCTGCAGTTACTGTCTTGAGGTCTGAGACTCTCTAGGCTTTGATAACAGCAGGAAATTTGAAGTAGGGAACACAAGAAATTATTAAAGTAATTGCTCAAAAATAGCAAATAACTCCATCATAGGTTTTTATCTGCGGTGAGGTTATCTTTCTGAATGGGAGAGTCCAGTGTGCTTATATAACCCAAATGACAACATTCCTAGAAAAGACACAGAACTATAAATTACTTTAAGGATGAAATATCCTGAGAGAGGTCTGTTCAAGACAGAGAATAGTTGTCTATTACCTTTCATCCCTCTGTTTAAAGGTCTTAAAGAAAAGACTGGACTTCTTTGGATGCATTAAGGCACAGATGTTGCAATTTTGTTTCTTTCTTTTTTCTTTTTTTTTTCTTTTTTTTTTTTTTCTCCTTGGAAATCATGTTCTGAGTCAAATGAAGAGCAGCTCAATTTAAAGAACAGTAGAAAAGGCAGTCAGAGGAAAGAACAAATTCCAGTATGGCATGAAAAGAAAGTATGGCACTTCAAGAGTCTGGTTTTCAAAGCTGAAGGTCTATCCTCACCCTCTCTAATGTGAAGCAACCTAACTAAAATTTGTTTGATTAAGAGTCAGTGAAGAAGGACTGCTTCTCCTGCAGTGACTGAGTTAATGCAAGACTTGAATTGCCCTCTAGAAGATTCTCGCTATTGATTGTATGAGAACCTAGGACATCTACGTTCTTAATTAGGATCCTCAATTAAGTTCTTAAAATTTGGTGGGATCAATGCCAACCAAAGCAATTATCCTCACTTTTTTTGTACAAATAGAGTGCTACATCATGTCTTTTATTTCCTGGGAGACTCATCATGGAAGGTACAGTTCTTGAACTAGAAACAAATGGGTTTTTTACCACTTTCTGTGTTGTCCTGATTCAATGACTTTTTTTGAGAGCTAAAATGGTCTCTGCAATATTATTCTTTTTTCCCTTCCCTTCTGCTGAAAGATTTACTCATATTCTGTGTCTTCTACTACTGCTGTATAAAATCACAGTTATACAGATAACAAAACAACAGGCTAACCCCTCCATACCAAAAATAATACAACTAGGCAAGCACATCTGCAAACAGTCCCCAGTACCACCTGCTCATGTCCTCCCCTCACTTTCAATAGAAGTGTAGTCTTTTCCTGCGTTAACACCTTTCTGTTGTTTTATAACATCAACTGCTTATTAGTATTTTTACCATAGCTTTCCTAGAAAATAGGGATAGGAATTGAACATTAATTAGGTTCCCTACCATATATTTGTAGAATTTCACAAATCTTAGTTTCATTTTGCTTTTCAGTGTCCTTTTTATTTCCTATGCTAACACTATGAGCTTAAGAATATATCCTGCTACAATCACTGCATAGTAATTCCATATATGACTAATTAAGCATCAGGCACCAATTTGAACCATAGCTCATCAATTTTTTTGAGAATATTTAAAAAGAAAGGAGACTTCAGCCAACAGTTCCTTGCTTTATGAGTTTTAACTTGTCAATAAGAGAGGCTATGATATTTTCATCTTAATTATCATAATTGTATTCCCTTTTCAACTCTGAATAGTATTGCAGAATGGATCTTGTGGCTTTAATTATTCCAAACTCATGCACTACTTAAAATAATCAACAACTGTCTGTAATTATGAGGTGCATAGGGGTTTCTCTGCTTAATGCAAAGCACCCTGTTGAAAGTGAAGGTATTTCAGTGGGGGAAGGACATAAAATGTCACAGGATATGCTAAACAGAAAGCTTGGCTCTTTCAATAGACAGTAATACAATTTTCAAAATAAAGTTGTGGTTTTTTGTTGTTTGTTTTTTTTTTTTGACTGTCTTCAAAAACCACAGATCTATTTTAGGAACTGTAAAGAAACAAATATAGATATACATACATAGCTGTTTTTACTTGAAGTATAATAATTATACTCAGTAAAATGGGTGTGGCAGAATTATTTTACTGACAGTCTGTATTACGTAATCTGGTTATTACTGAGAAAATAATAATACTCTGGACTGTGTGTGTGGTGAGGTGGTTCTGGTAATCACATTCTGTTACTTTCTGAATCAGAAATTGGAAACATCCATAATATCTACATAAGATAAGACAAAGCATTATGTGCACTAATAACATTTTCAATCTGAAAAGGAGATTATTCCAAAAGTGAACCCAAAATTGCCCTTGTTTTTATTCCCAAATAGGATATCTTTCTTGCTCTAGATACAGCAATGGCTCTAAATACATGGCAACAAGAATGGTCAGTGAGTTTGAAGTATTTTTTCTTCACATAAAATTTGAAAATCAGTCACCTAACATTCAAATTTCCTTTAAATTAAGGAATAATTGCTGTTAGAGTTACAAATTATGCACAAATGGCATTATCTCTGATCTTGAAGTGTTCATGTTTTTAGTGTTCAACTTTGCCTAATATTGAGAATTCAGACCTATATAGATTCATTTTTCCTGGCATAAGAACTTCCATTCATAGGCAAAGCTGCTCATCTTTTTCCATAATAATAGCAATGCAACAACAATCTATTTAGAAACATTTTTTTCCTATAGAAAAGGATGTTTTTTCTCAGGTGACATCTTGAAGACTGCACACTTGTGTGCACAAACATGTGTTCACATGCATGTACATGATCTGCATGTGTATTTCTAACTCTTAACAATAGAGTTGAGATTTCTTCTTTCTAAGCTTTTGTTCAATAAACAGAAACTAAGTCTTTTATGGTCAGGAATCAATGATCATTTGGAACCATTCAAGCTGTACCTTTTAACCCTGATTAGCTAGACTAGCAACACACTCAATGAATGAAACTGTGATTGTATTAAGTAGAACCGACAAAAGTCCCATTAGAAAATTATGCACTCTGCTATGTTTTCCTATAACACCACTTTTAAAACAATAAGTCCCATATTTTTGTCAATTGGCAGCCAGAAGCTGAAATTCATCCCAAATATCTGTACTGTCTAAAAAAGTGTTTTATTATAAAGATGATACTGCCATCTATTGGGTGACATTACTCTACAAAAGAATTACGTCCTTTCTCTGGATTCAACAAGAAAAAAGATTATGTGATTCTCCTGATTTCCTGTTGAGTTTTATTAGCAAGTGGATTATGACAACCTTTATTTAGTGTATAGCATATGTCTTTTACAAAGACCTTGGTCTCGTCTTTGCTACCATTACCATATTACATGGAGAGACACATTTTGTCATAGTGATGAGCTTAAATTTAATGATGTGCCACTGGAAAAACAGCAAAATAAAAATCCAAGAAAAAACCCATCAAAACCATCCCATACTGCTGCCTCACACCTGAGAAAGGTTTTGTAGAGATATTTTCATGCACAGTGTCAGTGAGTGGAACTGCATCACTCACTGTGTTGGAATAAAAGACCTAATTTCCATGTAAGTGGCAATCTTTTGCAATACAAAGAGATTACTGTGATATACTGAGATTTCACAGGGGGTTTTTTTAAGTAACCTGGTGAAGCTTCAAAGAAATATTTTGCCCATCTAAGATTGATTTTATTTTCTTATAAAATTTTAATTTAAGCTCTGATTCCTTTTGCGACATCCCTGCAGCCGCTATCTATATCTTGGGCACATGAAATGTGCATTTTTATGGAGAATACAGGTGTCAAAAGTATAAGCACTGAAAACCTATGTATAAGCTTTGATAGTTGTAGTTCAGTCTTTTACTTAGTGGGACCTCATGGAAGTAACTGCATACTGCAAAATAAATGAAGTAAGTTGGAGAAATGTCCCCCTCTTCTCTGTCAATTCTGGCAGTGAAGACACCTTGAAAGCATTGCTCTGATACAGAAAACAAGCACACAAATAATAATGGCAATAGAAAACAATAGCAAAAGAATGACAAAACTCCTGCTTTGACTTCATCTATTGACATATCTTTATGATACTCTGACTAATCTGGGTTCTCTTGTTTCTCTTCTTTCTTAGCTTTCAGAAGAGCAAGAAATAATTTTTCCTGCTGTCACCCAGGAGATTAGCTGGCTAAGTAAGTACCACATACATATTTCTGGTTTTGCCGATGCATAGAACACTGATAACTGGCTTAACTTTTTATTTCTAAAATGGACTTGAAAGGTCAGCAGTTGAAATTGGGAGGAAGAGAATCCCTCTCTGCTTTTAAACAGAACATATGTGACTCAGAATGCTGAAGCAACAGCAAGCTGGAACCTCACAATGCTAATTGTACCGGCACTGCAGTGAGCAGAATTTGCCTTTGCAACCTCTTTGATTTTTTATTACTGAAGTTAAACCCTGACAAGTTTAGCTAACTGTATGCTAAGGCCAAGAGGAGCTGCCACAGAAAGTACAAGACTCTATTCTGCCATGCTTGGAAAAAAACCATTTCTTCAGGCTAGTGTTCTCCTAGGTGAGTATAAATGCCTTCAATTACCATTAATGGCATAGAAAGGATAGCTAATAAGTATTAGATTAGAACTCAGAAGATGTTGCATCTAATTATACTTCTGTTACAGGATTTCTACATGACCTTGGGCCAGACACACAAAAAATCTATCTATGCTTCAGGCTACCACTAGTAAATGAAGATAATGATATATTTGCCCCTTACATTAGTGTTGAGGTTAAATTCAGGTTACTGTAATATTAACATTTGTTTTCCAGTATTGAAATGATAAAAGCCATTAAAGGTCTATTGCAGTAAAATTAGAAGGGAATTTGACTCTCTTTTTTGTGTGCTTACCTTTCACCTAGCACATCATTTAAAGAAAAAGGGGATTTATCTGGAAACAGGCTTCACTAAATAGCAGCAGGAAGATTCATGCGTGCCAAAGCACCTGTACAAAAAGAACATGCAGTAAATGGGGAAGAAAGTTAGTTACACTCCTTTTTCTGTGGAAGATGGCAGAGCCTACCTACAGAAGGGCTGACAATGTGAACTTGGTGTACTGTAACAACCAGAATCTTGCCATTATTGAAGGGGAAATGTTGATGGCATTATGAAATTATAAAATTACAATCTCTGCCAGCTCCAGTGGCAAAAGGATATGTACAAGTGGCACCAGTATAATATCCAAGCTGTGTTGTGGGGTTTTATTTTGACAGACAGTAAGTGAATTTAAAGAAAGTGCAGTTTAGATTAATACTAATTTAAAGCCACAATAAAATTTGAGTTATACTGCACCATGCTTCCAATGTCTGTACTGCCCCAATCAGCTGTCCTTCTTCAACAAATAGATGGATGTTTCCCATAAGAATTCTGGTGACTTTCTGCAGTATCTATGGATACTGTGCAGTTCCCTTGATGGGAGCTGACCAAGTTCTTGCTTTAAGAAACTCTTGGCGTCACAGAATCTTTTCTCCATCCTAATCCTAGCTTGACCAAGTATCTACTGGTTACACAGGAAATACGGCAGCAGGATACATTGAAAAGGAAAGAAAACCCATCATTTTACTTTCTCCAGTCTGGTTATCTATCTAAACAAATGCCAACTGTCTGACAGAAATGGGATGTTCCTCTAGCAGCAATAAAAAACACAAAGAAAAGGTCTAACATTTTCTTCTCTTTAAACCCAAGAGCTGCAAACACAAGGAGCAGTGCATGCTGAGACTGCCACTCAACTACTGTAGAACATGCTACTTGCAACATAATGTTGTCTATGAAAGCAAATTCTAGCTTTAAAACTGGAATTTTGAATGCTTGGTTTAGTGCTGTATATACAGGCTATATAGAGTCAGGATTGAGGATAAGGTTACAGATATCTGTTCAATCTCATTCTGCAGTAATTCAATCTGGGGATGAGTATCAAGTAATTTTGAAACACATCTTATTTTATGACTCCTGGACTGGAAATCCTGTTTTTATTTGTACTGGAATGTGTCCATTAGTATAACACGTTCAATTAGCAATACTAGAAATGTAATAAATTCCTTACCCATTAAGCTGGAATCACACTTCGTTCTCCCTGGGAAGCGAACGACAACTTGTTAATGTAATGAAAAACAGTTCTTTTTGCCTTTGACCTAAGTGGGGCACATGAAGAAATAGCACATGTGAGTGTGGTGAGCTAGAAGAATTCAGTATTGGATTGGTACATTGAATGTAGTTATCAAGACAAGGAGGGGATTAACTTCTGGTTAAATAACAGCTAAGTAGAATACTGAAAAATTTTAGTGTGTGTGTCTATAAAATGCCTTCTCTGAGTCATATGGTTATTCTGTGGTTCAGGGAATTAATTTAAATCACACTTTTCCTCTAGTGGCTACTTCATATTCCTCCTTTTATGGTACCCCACTTCAAAGATGTGAGGTCTGGTTTCCTAAAGGTCTGAAGACCAATAGCTAGAACTAAGTAAAAAATATTTGTATCCTGAATACATGAAAGACAATTTAAAATACTTACTTTGCAAAAATGGCATGAGCCAAGCTCAGTAACCAGTTATTTCAGATCTGAGGACCTAACATCAGCTATTTCCACTCTTGGAGAAGCAGGCAACTTCTCAGCAAAAGAGAATACGAAGAGAGAAAACTCCCACACAGCAAAAGCCTTATTTACAGTAACTTGTATGTGTCTGCTTGGATAAGCAATAAAACCACTGAGGCAATGTAAAGCCCAAGTCATCCTTTGGTATATACCACAGGGTGGAAGGTGGCATCTATAATTGGGAAAAGTTTATGTGCTCAGCAGCTGGACTATGACCAGATGTAGAAGGAGGATATATTGGCTGTTTATATTGCATTTTGTACTCAAACAATTGTTGTCTGTCCCTCCAACAGATAACACAAGAGACCTAAATGTCCATAAAATCAGATGCGGCTAAAAGGTCATCAGCAAGACCTCACATGCCTAAAAATTCAGATTATGTGTGTCTCAGGTCAAATATTTAAAACTAGTGGAAACCTCCCACTCTATGCTCAAATCACTCTGAGATTCAAACCATCGTTTCAGACTAAGAATAGCAGTGTAAAAATGAATGGATATGGACTGTGTATGGTAATGGAAGTCAGGAAAATTCACAGCTGAATATGACCTTTTTCCTTCAGAGTAATGAACAGTAACCATCCTGTGATCTTTGCACCATTCAATGCATTAGACAATGTAACAAACCTGTAGGAACAATTACCCAGATACAGTGTAATTGAAGAGCTTAGACAGCAGGGACGGTGAAGCTGGAGATCAACCTTAACTCTTCATTTTGCTAATTCCTATCTTTCAGTGGTTGCATGTATTCATTTAACAGAAAGTTTGCAGGTAATTTTGAGAAAAGAGAGGGAAGTGTTTTAGTAATCCACACCCACATAGATGCACTCATGACACTTTTGCTTACCTCATCTTCTTAGTGTATATCTCTCAATTTCCCTTCATTTCTTTTGTCTCTTTGTTGCCTGTATTTCTGCAGGCTCCTCCTTTTCTTTCAAGGCTTCTTAACTTTTCACTCTCAGTAATCTGTATGGAAGGCAACTAAAACAAAAATTTAATAGCTTTTAAAATAAACAAGTAAAACAGAGATTGAGAGACTTTATCTAATAGTACCAGCTCTTTCTACCTACTTTTTATTTCAGTCTTTAAAATATTAGTATGGATGGAAGGAGATAACTTGAAATACAGAGTTCCTGATAGAAAGGTTTTTTCTTCCTTTTGTAGCAACCCCTAAGAGAAACAATAAGCAAAAAGATAGAGATTCTGTTCTATAAAGTCTTTAAAATTCAATTTACAAAAAATACTTGTTCAGTTACGTAGCACAACGTGCTCCAGAGAAAGCAGAAACAAGACAAGAGACAGATCCTAGTTTACAATGTCACTGAAAATAGAAATTATTTTGTAACTTCTATGTTTCCTGGAGCTAATCCAAATGTCTCTGACTCCCATTTTCATTTTAAATGTGCACTGGATTAGTCCCCTTTCTCCTTTTCCCTCCCTTGACAAGCATTAATTATTTGTATGCCGCACATTCCTGAAGGACACATATACTTTTACAGATAAAGGGAGTCAAACCTTTCAAGCTGGGGTGAAAAGAGGAAAACATGTGTTATTAGCCCCAAAAGTCAACACTTTGCAGGCCAAAGTTAGTGCAATCGTGCCTACAATAAGCAGAGATCATGGCAAAAGGGAGCAGAGGACAGCAATCTTTCAACATCCACAACTCCACCTACCCAGCAGCTGTTCTGGAAACCCATTATAAAAATTTTATAGCCATTCCTGTAGATGTCAAATGTTATTTTAGAAACATAAATAACTTTATTAAAGGAGAAGCATATCCATAAACTTTGCAAGATTTTCAGTCATATTTTTTGTCAGATCAGTTTGATGTCACTTCAGAAAATTCACTAATTTCACTGCATACTGTAGATGTCTCCATATCTTAAGCTATATTTATACTTTACAGAGCCAGCTTGAGACAGTAGAATTAACCTATATAAGGCAAGTATGAAACCATGAGAAAGAGGAAATTATATTAGTCTTGAAATATAAATAACAATTGAAATCATTAATTTCATTTTAGGTTAAAATGAAACAGGATTTTTCCTATGTGGTTCTGGTGTTGGCACCAAAGATATTGGTTCTAATAACAAAGAGAAGGGAGGTGGTAACTTGTGACTGGATTGCAAGATATCCAGAACTTGGTTTATATTGGAGTCAGTGTGGATTAGTGAATTCAAGCAAACAACTAATCCTTCACATTTTACATGCTAAATCCTGAAAATGTTGAGGACCTCTAACTTTTGGGAATTGCAGATACTCAAACTGTTCCTGGCTTGCTCTTCTGCTTTGGGTCCTATACAGTTTTGTCCTGGATGTCCATAATTCCAGGGAAAGCAACCACTAGACAATGCTCGGGAGCTGTACTTAGGTTCCCAGTAGCTGATTTTACAGTAAAGGCAACATTTACAGAGAGCATATGCATGACTACATAACATTTTGAAAGTTCCATGAAGTTTTATACTCAGTGTTTTAGGTGTTACTGCAAAAGTAACGTTCACTGAATGAGCAGAACCTGCATGGTAATAATAAAGTATTTGCTATTTAGCTTACTTTTAGGATCAATCAATTTTTCAACATCAGCTCGCTAGAATAATACTGTATGGCCTACAATAAATAAGGCAGTAGATAGCTGTGCAGTTATAAGAATTTATAGATTTCTGTATTTGAACCACAGCAACAACTCTTCATGCTCACTCCAATAACATTCAATTAGCTCTAATGACTGTAAGTCTTAACGCTTTACCCAGTGCCTCTCTGAGGATATACTTGCAAGAAGGTGTAGCTACTAGCTGGTAAAATGTAACACCATCTGATTAGGACAAATTATTTTCAAAACATAACTGCCATAAAAAGCTAAAATGAAAGGTAAAGTGACAGAACAACTGCTGCTAAATTCTATTTTCAGCATTGTAATTGGGATAATATACCATAATTTATTTTAATGAGTAACAATTAAGAAATGGTTTCTAGAGTTGCATATAATTTCTTTCAATTATTAGTTATTAGTTGTTCATGCATAAATGTGTTACAATATTGGCTTATATGAGCTCTAGTAGGTGATTAAAGCCTTCCGTTATATTAATTTTTCGTTTGTAGAGTTGTACACTGCAGGGACAATTCAAGCACAAGGCATTTATAAGAAAGAGATCAGTGACAAGCGAGATAAATATTTCTTAAGTATTACAAAAAAATATATAAAGCAATGAGAAATGTGTCAGAGAAAATCCTGATATTGTTAACACTGAATTTTGTTTTATCTAACAGCAGCTACAGCCTAATGGCCCCTGTCTTAATAAAATATTTAAGTTAACCTGGTTGCTGAGTGACTTATTATGCTACATATTCTTACACTTTATTAGGATAAAGAAATATTATCATGGGAAACTATGCTAACAAGCCTAGATATTGCTTGTATTGCTAAAGAATAGGTTAGCATCTCAGAGGAGTGTAAAGGCCAAGAGAAACTGGCACCTCTTTAACTGAAAAGGCATTTTACTTATCTTATGGAAAGCAATCTGTTTTGTGATAAGAAGAATGGCTTATAACAACAGGCTCTCTGCTATCAGTCATTCTCATATAACACAACATTTATTGTGTTTGCTCTTATCCAAGCTAGAGGGGGGAAAAAAACAACCCAGAAACAAATGCTGAACAATTCTCTTCAGAAGGCAAACAGTAACCTGACCTCAACATAGTGCATCTTAACCTCATCAGTATGAACCTCACAGGAATGAATGCTTATTCTTCCAGATTCATCCATGGAAATGTTCATAACCAGGATATAATAGGAGACATTGGTATAGAGATTTTTTTTTTTACTTGCAATATTCTGTCAGATTATATTTATGTTCTTTTGGCCTCAAAGTATCTAGAAACTTAAGAATAATGAACAGACCTTTGAAGATTTTTTTTGTAGTTCCACTGTATGCCATTAAAATTAGGTCAAACTGCATCAAGAAGTATGGGTATTTCTAACCACTATGAATATGTTACTTCTGTTATATTTTAAGACATATCTCTTATTCCAGCTACATTTAGCCATCAAAATAATAGCATCTCACTATAATTAATAATTATTTACTGCAATCATCTTTCAGGTCATTAAAAAATGCATAATGATTTACAAACTCTTCTTAATAACAGTCTTTGTGGCAGTTGGATAATCATTGAATCATAGAATAGTTAGGGTTGGAAAGGACCTTAAGATCATCTAGTTCCAACCCCCCTGCCATGGGCATGGACACCTCACACT
>JANHGB010067195.1:0-11237 GCA_026283785.1 Coracopsis vasa
AGATCTGCGAATACAAGGACGACAACACTTACCGTACGACCAATGAGGAGAAACGTTACCTGGATCGCATGAACAACGACTTCTTGCAGGAGTACCGGCAGGGAGCGGAGGTGCATCGGCAGGTGCGCCAGTATGCGCAGAAGAACATTAAGCCTGGGCAGACGTTGACGGAGATCGCGGAAGGCATTGAGGACTCTGTCCGTGCGTTGACAGGACATCAGGGTTTGGAAGAGGGTGATAATATGCTGGGTGGGATGGGGTTCCCGTGTGGGGCGGGGTCTCTGTAACCGTGAGGTGAGGGCAGCTGTGAAACGGGGAAGCCAGACTGGTAGAGAGACCTGGTACAACGGCAGCCCCGTCTGTAACAGGGAATAGGGTGCCCTGTGTGGAGGGGACACCCGTATAGCAGGGGGTTGGGACACCCCATATGATGGGATGGGGACACCGTGTCCAGTGGGGACCCCTATAAAAATGGGGGGGGGATATGAGGATACCCTCTGCACTGGGGGCTCCTGTATAAGGAGGGGTGGGAAATGCCTGTGTAAAGGGTGCCCTGAGACCTTCGGTAATAGGGACCCACATGGAATGGGAGGGTTGAGGACCCCCTGTGCCCTGCAGGGGGAAAGGGGCTGCCAGTGCCATGGGATCCCCATTTATCTGAGGGTAACAAGGAGAACAGGGCCCTTTGGCAGCTCACGGATGCTGGGATAGAGGCTGCATGGCTTCAGGAGCTTTGGGAATGCCACACAGGAACCACTCATAGGGTTTCTCTTGCAGGTTGGGCACGAGCCACTACCTCCAACCATTGGAAGAAACATGCTGGGAAGGAAAGTCCTTTACCTGCCCGGCTTCTTCACCTATGGTGAGCGAACATCCCTTGCTGCCAGCTCAAGGTCCTGCCTAAAACCAGGGCTGGGAGCTGCTGACCCCCAGCAGCACTCCCACATCCCCACTGGGATCATCCTGAGGCTGCAGCGAGACATAAAGCCCAACAACTGGTTGTAAGGCAAAGATGTGCCTACCTGTTGTTGGGGACAAGGAGGTGGTGGCCCCGGTGTTGGTGCTTCATCCCCTTCCCGTGGCACGTTGCTCTGAGTTTACACCGTAGCAGAGGGGTTGGTGGGGGTTTAGGTGGGGCAGGTTTGTTGGTGGAGGGTTTGGTGTGTGTTAGAGACAGCAAAGCGCCTGCCTTTGCTACCAAACAGCCCTGCAATAACTCGCCCCCCTGCCCTCCTCGTTTGTGTTGTAGATGGAGCCCTAAACGGACAGAAATCCCAAGAAAAGGGGAAGGTAATATGTTTAGAAGGAAAAAAAAGCGACTTTTTTCTCTCGTTGCGGCTGGAGCAGCACGGGAGAGGCGGGTGGATGCTCTGTGACCTCGGGGTTGCTTTCCCAGTGGGTTTGCTGTGGGGAAGGGGAGCACACGGTCCCAAAAGCCAGGTTGGGCTGATCCCAAACCCATCCTGGGCCACCCAGAGCTGGAGACACTCTGATGCTGCCCTTTGGAATATGTGTTTTCCAAATGGGTGGGTGTTGGAAATGCACAGATCTTAGCTTGGGACAGCAGAGGATGGGGGGCAAGAGCTGTACTCACAGGCGTGTAGTGGGTTATGTTCCACCTTGTTATGTTAGGAAGAAATTGGGATCCATTGTTTTGGCTGGAGACCTAAGGAAGTTTGCCTGGGAGAAGGTGGTGGGGCAGGAACTGAAGGTGGGTTTGTGAAATCCATGTTAATCCCCAGGAGGGAGGAGGTGACACTACACAGCACATGAGATGATCCCTCCCTGCCCCGCTCCAGTCAATCCGCCTTGTAGCCGTTCCAGGTGAGCAAAAGAGTCAAAAAAGAGATGAGGAGAAGCCCAAAATACTGGAGCTGTCCTTCCAGATTAGGTGGATGACAGGGAATACTTAAGGATTCTGTGCATCCTATATGAAGTTTAGGGCTGTTACACTAAATCACTACAGTGTGGTTTTGGCTGGAGGTCTTTGGGGTGCTCTGGCTCCCAGCTGACAGCAGCCTGGTGTTTTCTTACCCAGCCAGACACATTGTGGAAGTGGATGGGAAGAGAGGCCTCTTCCGTGGTCTTACTCCTCGCCTCATCTCAAGCACTTTATCAACCATCACCAGGGGGAGTGTGAAGAAGGTAAAGGTCAGCTTCCCTCTCCATAAATCAGCTTGCCGGGGTGGCTGATGCTACTGCAGAGAGCCTGCATGTGCCTGCCCCCAGCCACGACTGCACGTGGAGGACTAAAGAGCCCAAATCTCTCCCAAGGTCTCAGAATACTCCTCCAGGACAGGAGGAGAGCAGTGCCCATATCCCCCAGACTTCTTTTTAAACCTGTTTTTCATTTAATTCAAACAACCCCTCTTTTCCCCTGTTTTACTTCCCATCCTTCCTTCTCCCTTTTCCCTCTTGCCTGTTTTTCTCCTCCTATCTAGAGCACAATTGCTCTTGGTCTCCTCCTGTCCTGAGACACTGAGGGTTTTGGGTCAGTGTCTGCTTCAGTTTTGACCCTGTTTCTTCTCTCTCCACTCAGACCTGTCCACTGGAAGACATGGAGCATGTTTCTAACAAGGATGATGTGAAGACCTCCCTTAGGAAAGTGGTGAAAGAGGTGAGAAGGGGATGTTGCATCTTCATGGGTGATCAGGGAGGTTCCAGTGATATGCCTGGAGAGCAGAGGAAGCTTAAACTGTGGGCTGTGGGTGGAATGACTTGGAGAGAAGCTCTGGGTGAGAAGGCTGTGGGATTTAGTAGCCAGTCTGTGTCCACCTGTGGAATATTTCATAGGATCAGGGGTCCACCATGAGCAACAGATCTCAAAAGGGGACTTGAAATGGGTTTCACTGTGCTGAGGGAAAGGCCTGAGCTGTGCAGGTGGAGCAGAGCAGCCTTTCACACTGGTGTGGGTTTGTTTCTTCCCAGACCTCCCATGAGATGATGATGCAGTGCATGTCCCGCGTTGTCTCACATCCGCTGCACGGTGAGTCCTGTCCTGCTGCCTGGCAGCTCTCTCTGGACTGGGGGTCACCCCAAAACCCTGATTACATCATGTTCTTCTCCATCATAAATGACTTTGTACGAAATCAGACCAGATGCAGGTCTGAGCCTCTTAGGGAGGCTGACACTTCAAGGGCCTTCAAGGACCAACCCAGCAGAGCAGTGAGGTGCTCCATTCATTCATCCAAGAGCTCATCCTATAGATCCCATTTGGGTTAGGGCCAGAAATCCCTCCCATCACTTACAGTACCAGGGAGGTCACCAGTTTCTAATGAGGACCACTGAGAGGAGCTGGAGGTGACACAACTTGGGGGAAGGGAGGGCAGAAGGGTCAGGCTGTATTTTCCTTCACATCCATTGCAACCCAAACAGGATTTGTTTCTTTGCCAGCCCTGTGTTTCTCTCCTCCTAGTGATCTCTATGCGCTGCATGGTCCAGTTCATAGGCCGGGAAGTCAAGTACAGGTGAGTGGCTGCAGCTCTGAAGGGTTTGGGCACACAGGAGCATGAGTCAGCAGTGCCAGATGCTCTGTGCAGTGGGGGATGTGGCAACGCAGGAGGTTTGGGTGCCCAGAAGGTGAATCTGAGCTGTGCTTAGAGGGTGGGTGACTGCAGGGTGAAGGTACAGGGGAAGGCTGGGCTCTGTACCCAGGGTGCCTTGGTTCTGCCTTGTGCCCATGGGGGTTTTGGTGGCTGTAACACACCTTTCATCACACAGTGCGTCTCCTGCCGTTTTGGTTCAGGTGTTAATAGAAAGGGAAGCCAGCAGGGAGGCAGAGTAGGTAACACAAAACATTGCTGCAGCTCTGCAAGACTTTTCCAAGCCTGTCCCTCTGCAGGGCAAAACTACACGTGCAGCCACATGAAAGGATGCTGACCTGTGACAGCCAGCACGAGCTTCCAGAGACAGCGCAGGGTTCTTGGGCTGAGAATCAGCTGCATCAAAGCATGTGATGTGCTGTGGTTGCAGCACATGCATCCACTCACACAAAGCCAAGCAGAGCTCTTCTAGCTTCAGCATTTGAATGGTTGTCAGCAAGTTGAGTGTTCCCCTGGGCAGACCTGACCCTCCTTCATGGGTTGAGGAGAAGCAGCAAGAACAGAGCTGCAGAGCCACACTGCAGTGCTGGCGCAGTGGCTGGGGTGACACTGCTGTGCCTGGTGGCCGCAGAATGCGTGCGAAGCTGCACAGGACAGAGATTGAGCAACCCTTGACACTTACAGCTCTTTTCCTTCCTTGGCAGTGGTGTGTTCAGTGCCATTGGCAGGATACTTAAGGAAGAAGGGATCCTGGGATTCTTTGTGTACGTGAGTTGTTATTTCAGTACCTTCTCCTGTAGTCCAAGGGCTCTCCTGGCTGCTCTGCCAACCTCATTTAGAGTGATGCTGAGCTCCGGAACCTTGCCTGACCCTGGGACTCACACCATTCCCATGAGCACAGATTAAATCTGTGGCTTTTACAGCATTCCAGCTGGGCCATTAAGTTTGGCCCAGATCTTATCTTCACTCAAACCTTCAGAGCCCAGAGAAACCCAGTAGTTTTTTCATACCTTTCTCTTTTTCCCTTGATGCTTCCTTGTGTTTCAGTGAAGGGCCATTTAAAGCACTTGTTTGTGCAACAAACACCAAGATCAAGTGCGACAATGAGACCCCTTGTTGAAATAAAAGCCAGGGGCTGGGTAAGAAGCACATTTCTTGAGGAGCACCATGGGTGCTTGTAATGAGCCTGTTTGCCTGTACAACAGAAGCATGGTGCTGCCCAGCTCAGTGGTGTTGCTGACTGGACCAGAAGGAGCTGAAAGGTGCTTCCAGCTGCTTATGAGGCGTGGTGGTGAATTGGTGGCATCACTGAAGTGAAATTCTATTGGACACCTTTTGCTTGAACCCTTTTTTAATGCTTTTTGCCTTTTTTTCCCCATCTACATAAAAGCAGCACCACGTGCTGCCTCTGCTCCCAGTGGGGAGATAACTCACTTCGGTGTGTCAACAATAGTAAAGGCAGCTCTGACATTTCTGGAGGGGATTTCAGGCCTGATGCCTTTGGCTCTGCAGTCACAAAATCTGGGCCTCCAGGTAAAACCTGAATGCATCAGGGAGAGGCAAGCAATTGGAGGGGGTATCACCTATGATCCGCTTCTCCTCAAGGGAAAAGGGCCTGAGGTCTGCAGAGCTCCCATCAATTTCAGTGTCCCTACATCTTCCTTTTGCAGCCCACAGCTTCTCTGCTGAGCTGTGCAGCCTCAGATCTCCATTAAATACAGGTTCCTCTGGGATGTTCCCTGTGTGTGGGGCACGGCGAGAGCAGGCTGCAGCCCTCCTTCCCCTCCACCTCCTGAGGAATGAACGTGAAAGGAGCTGCCGCATTTCCTTCTATCCACATAAACCAACCACTGTTGGGAGCCTAATTAAACTTAATAGTTCACAGGAAAAGCTTTAACACAACCCAAAATGTCTCAGGAGGGCTCTGAAGTTATACGTGCTCTACAGCCCCGCTAGGAAATCACACTGCTGGGGAGGGAGCACAAACTGCAGCTGTAGGACCAAACTGCTGCTTTCCTGCTCCCAGCAATCTAAACACATCCTCTCCCTTAAAAATCATTGCTCCATTAAAACCATTAAAATCTCTTGTTTCTGGTGGCCTTAGAACCTCTGTGCAGCACCAACAGTGGCACGCTCTGGATGTGTGCATGGCTGGAGAGAAACACTTTCAGGGGATGGACATACCTCCTTCCCCTCATATCTGCAGCAGTCTCCTGCCTGCTAGCAGGCCAGAAAGATGTTCCCTGGGCTCCAAAACTGCTGTGCATGGCCAGCTTCAAGATGGCTTGTCCCAGCTCCCTGGCACGGGGGTTTCTCCTGCTGGGTCACATCACTGTACATCACAGCCTTCCTCATCTGCCTGCTCCTGTTCTAGCTTTTAATGACTTCTCTTTTACAAATATTCCTAGTCCAGATTTCCTTGGGCATCTCACCAGGCTTGAGATGTAGCACAAATGAATTTGGGTTTTTAAGCCCCTTTCTGCAGCTCTCAGAGCCCTGGTCTCCAGTCATCCCATAAGCTTGGGCCCAGCATCCATTGTTACTTTGATGATGGAGGAGAAAGAGGGATGGATCCTTACTGCACATAGAAGAGACAATGTGATTCTCTATCAACAGATGGGTAAGGTTTTCCTTACGTGGCTGCCACGGCCCAGCCTTCGTTTCTGGACTTTATTAAGCCCCTGTTGTATCTGCAGCAGCTCAGGAGTCTGCTTCAGACCTGTCTGAGTTAGAGAAAGGATTTTTTTCCTCAAAGGCTGAAAGCTAAACACAAAGCAGACCTTTTCCTTGGGACCAGAGAGCTTTGATTTCCTTGTCCTGGCTGCTGCTCTCATCTATCACATCTCTTCTATTAAAGACTTCTGCTGTGCCCAGCCCCAGGGACCTGGGCTGCATCTCCAGAGCTGCTGGAGCCTTGACAATACACAGCTTGTCTCCAAAAGGCATAAACCCCAACCCCAAGCATGCAGGAGGCTGGAGCAGAGCATGTGGTCCCGACTGTGCTGCTGCTGCTGCAGCAGGAAACAAAACCGGTCCCCTGCTCCAAATGGGCAGGATCAGGTTTGGGAAGAAAGGAATGACTTGGATTTGTGTGCTTGGAGCTGGCTCTTTCCAGCCCAGGGAACACTCAGGTGGCTCAAGAGGCTCATTTTCAGAACTGAACACATCTGCTGGTGAAACAGAGCATTAATGCACACCAGGATCCTTTTGTAATGCAACAACCACACAGCCAAAGCAGGAGGCTCTGTGCTCGATGCCTGCAGTGATGCAGCAGATGCTGGAGAAGAGCTGACCTGGAGAAACCCTTTGAACCATTCTGTTAATGTTTTAGCCATGCTTCCAGAGGGCAGCAGGGAACTGAGGGCAATCAGAGGGACTGGAGTGCTGCCCCCTGCTAATCCCACGTTGCAGTAGTGGGGTTTGCAGGAAACCCCCCCTCATTTTAATTTCTAAAAGGAGGAAGAGTCCAGAGATGAACTTCCCATTCTGCATCCAGAGGAGCATCTGTAAAACGAGCTTGATAGACCCACTTCATCTGTGTCTCACTTGGGTTTCAGAGCAGGAGCTGGCCAAGGAGGGATTTGGGGTAGAAAAAGGTGACTTGGCTTTGTCATGTCTGAATGACAGATCCCAAACTTCCTACTCCAGAGCATCCCCTGGCTGGAGCAGCTGCAGCACGTGTAGGACCATGTTTGAAGGCTGGGAGGGCTCTTCCCTTCTCCCTTTCACTTCCTCCCAAAGTAAAGATGCATTCTGGGGGAGTGGGGTTCCTCTGTGCTGGTGGAGGGAGGGCTGAGCACCTCAGAAGGCAGCACTTGGGACCCTTCTGCACCTCACCCCTCTCTTTTCACCCTTGCAGCGGTTTAGTTCCTCACATCCTGGGGGACGTCATCTTCCTCTGGTGCTGCAACCTCCTGGCTCACTTCATCAACACCTACGCTGTGGATGATAATGTGAGTGCAAGTGCTCAGTGGAGGGGTTGGGGGGCCCATCCCAAGCACCTGCACTCGGAAGGAGTTAACAGGAAGTGAGGGGTCATTGAATACAGACACTGGGCTTTGAATACAGCCCTGTGAAAGAGCTGAGATGCTGCGTCCGCTCAGGGCTGTTTCAGCTGCACTTTGGGGGGGAATCAGCTTTGGTAGCAAACATCTTCCCTGATTCCCAGCTGGGATGTAGTGTGGTTACTGTGGCTTTCCACCTTGTTCCCCTGCCGCATGCCCTGTGTTTGAGGCCCAGAGGGATGTCACCTAGTGACAGTGACAGCCTGGGGTCACCCAGCTCCTCCACAATCCCTGTGGTTTCTCTTTGCAGTTCAGCCAGGCATCGGTGATCCGGAGCTACACCAAGTTCGTGATAGGGGTACGTAGGAAATGGCTGTGTCATTTCTCCTCTTCCTGCCATCTGTGGGGTGAGAGCTCATGGTCTGGGGCAAAGGCTGCTCTGTCCTTTATATCCAAATGAAGATAACTTTGCTGACATGCCAAAGCTGGGAATAGGTTTTCTGACACAGTGAACATTAGAGAGGCTACTGGTTTTCTGTGCTTTCAGATCGCTGTGAGCATGCTGACGTACCCATTCCTTCTTGTGGGAGATCTCATGGCAGTGAACAACTGTGGGTATGTCCCTCACACTGAGATCTAAGGCTTTCCCTTCCTTTCTGCCAGCCCCTTGTTGGCTGAAACCACTGCTAACGATGGTAAAGCTTTCATACAGAGCCATAAACTCGATGGCACCTCGCAGAGCCATCTCCTTTCCTGTCCCAGGTTGCTTATAATTTTAGATCAGAGGACACAGACAAGAGCAGCACAAAAGCTCAAGTGGAGAGAAATAGGGGGAGTTGTGGTGGTGTGGCCCAGTCTGAAGTAGACTGGAGGCAGGAGGGATCAAAGGGATTGTGCTGGGGAGCAGCACAAGGGAAAGCAAAGCTGCATGCAGCAATGGGTGCAGACAGGGGCAGGAGCAAGCTGGCTTTCCCAATCCCACTGCTGCAAGACATCTGCATTCATGCTTGTGGGAAGGGGATTGCATCCAAGGTGCTGGTGTGGTGTTTTCCAAGTATTTGCTGGCTCTTGAAGGTGTAGATGCAGTGCATAGTCCTGGATTAATGCATCCAGGTAACACTCCAGGGGTAATTAAATCACATGATCTGTTGCATTGTAAATAACGAGCTGGTCATTTGGCCTTCAGCCCAGTGCAGGCACTGTTCTGTGTCCTCACTGACACTGCTGCTCTTGTGTTACCTGTGGGATAATGTGACACCTCCACAGGCCGCCTCAGCTATTCCTTGTTGCCTTGCAGGTTGCGCGCCGGCCTCCCTCCCTACGCTCCTGCATTCACATCCTGGATCCACTGCTGGAGGCATCTCAGTGCTCAGGTGAGGGGCACACGCAGGGCTTGGGGCTCCCAATGCTCCCTCCTGAGGTTCCTGAGCCACGTCCTTCATGTGCTGTAACCTGTTTTCACCCTCCAGCTGTGGCACTGGTACCCATGGCAGTGCTGCTCTGCCTGTTATGTGCTCTGAGCTGGCAGCCTGCAGCCTTTTAGCCAGTGCATTGCATGCAGCAAAGGAAGGTGGCTCTGCCCTTCTCTGTTCCTTATCCATGGGGGAAAGGCCCAACTCCAGCACCCATGGGGCTGAAACCCCACTTTCTCTGTAGCCCCGCAGCGTGCTCAGGCCTTGCAGTGGGCATGAGTCAGTCTCTGCTAAACCAGCTGCGGTTCTCTGGCCAGGTCCCAGTATGGCTGCCCTGACCCTGCACTTTCTCTTCTTCTTCTCTTCCTCCTGCTCCCCAGGGGCAGCTGTTCCGTGGCTCCAGCCTGCTCTTCCGCAGAGCTCCCATCCCAGCCGCCTGCTTCCCCATCGACTGACTCCTGGGCTGGGAGAGGTGATGAACTTGGACTCCTCAAGAAACCCTGAGCTTGATTTGATATTCGTATAGTTTTAGTTTTTGATCCAAATTCCATGGTGCCAGAATAAGGCACCTCCTCTCCAGTAAGGCCAGCACCAAGGTGGCTTCTGGACATCTTGCTTCAGGCTCCAGCTGGACCAAAGCACCATCTTCATGGCTGTTTCAACCAGGATATGCAGCAGAGAGCAGAAGAGCGTTGACTTGTCTCTTTGGTCCAGTTTATGGCTCTGGAAGTCTGGGAAGCCAGAAAATGCCCAGATACTAAATGAGGGACAAAAGACTGCTTCCTTCTGCCTGAGCTGGGGAGCAGCAGGAGATCCAGGGTCTCCTTGCTGGGAAGGCTACAGCAGCTGACCAGCTTCCTGCCTCTTCCCCTCTGGAGAGGGAAAAAGTTGGCATGGCTCATCCTGAGCGAGATCAACCCTGCGACCTGTATGTGAGGTTTTGAGGATGCCTGAACAGTAGGAAGCTCAGCACCTCCCAAGGTGAGAGGGAAACTGGAATATCAGGAACAGAAAAGGGACATGCGTCCCACAATGAAGAGCAGCACAGCTCGGCTCAGGAGTGGTGCTGGGTCTTGGACATGGAGAGAGCGCTCAGGAAGGGCTGTGTGCTGTGATGGCAACTGCTTTGGGAAGGCTTTTTGTAGCAGGATGGGCTGATGTAGGTAGGATACATCCCACAGAGCTGGTGGGTGTATCCTGGGTGTCTGTTTCCCAGGGAACATGGGGCCTGGTTGCACTGGCCTGGTAGCAACAGTGGCACCACAGGAGCATTTCCCTGTCAGCAGCACCAGGAGCCCCACGGGGCTCCTCCTGAGCCCCAGCATCAGAGGAGCAGCACTCGGTCCGGGGCTGGAATGAAGGAACAAACCTTGAGCTGTCCAAAGGCTTGCAAGGCACCGGGATCAAGGGCTCCTGGTGCACGTTTGGCTCTTACCTAACAGCTCCCTGGTGGCAGCAGGGAGGGATTTATCCTGAGCTCTCCAGACAGGAGGTTTGTTTGCACCGGTCTGTGCTGCCACAGCAGCCAGGCCAATTCCCCATTTGGTTCCCCCACGAAGCAGTCTTTTGCACAGAGGTGTTGCTGCACTCCCTGTGAGGAGGCTCTGGGTTCCTTGAGCAGGTTCTTGTGTGGGGTCACATTTCTTGGTCCTCCGGGACCCCAGCCTGCCGTGGCACAGGGCTTTTCCTGCATCAGACGGGTTCGGTCCACGCCTCCCAGCCAGGGCTTATGGGGCAGTGCTGGTGCGTGCTGGGACCAGCAGCCCCAACCCAGCTCCGTTCGGTGTTGTGAAGTGGGTCTTGACTTTCCTTCCTCCCAAGCGGTTTGTGTTACAGTAACAGAAGTTCAATAATGCATGGTCCCGTTCCCTAACCCCAGAGATGATTTCTCAGAGGATTTAACTGTGCTCCAGAATACAGCTATAAAACAGCTAACGTGGGTGTTCCTTTTTATTACAAATGGTACTTTTTTCCGCACAGCAGGCGCCCTCCCGCAGGGAAGGTTTCAGTTTGGGACAGGCACTTCCTGCACTTTCTTCCCCTAGCAGGGGCTGATCCAGCTTGTTGCAAACTTGGATTCCCTCTGAGCTTCCATGGCTCCATGGAAGTTGGTGGGTTTAGGCTGAGCAAATGGCACTGGGTGCACCCCCACATGGAAGTAGGTGTTTGGAGTTTAGAATCATAGAATCCCAGCCTGGTTTTTGTTGAAGGGACCTTAAAGCTCCTCCAGCTCCAACCCCTGCCACGGGCAGGGACACCTTCCACTAGAGCAGCTTGCT
>JANHGB010067197.1:0-17305 GCA_026283785.1 Coracopsis vasa
AGTTCTTTACTGTGAGGGTGGTGAGGCACTGGCACAGGTTGCTCAAAGAAGTGGTAAATGCTCCATCCCTGGCAGTGCTCAAGGCAAGGCTGGACAGAGCCTTGGGTGACATGGTTTAGTGTGAGGTGTCCCTGCCCATGACGGGGGGGTTGGAACTAGATGATCTTAAGGTCCTTTCCAACTCTAACCATTCTATGATATTAAGTTTAGAAGTAACATCATCCCTAACTGAACTGTGCAACTCGCATCACCTAGGCTGGTAAGTTTATTCCAGCAGCCTCTAGGAGAAAATATTTTGTGCTCTTATCACTATCTCTGGTGGCACAGTGAGGGGAAAAAAAGCCCCAACAAATCAACCAACCAGAAACACCTCAGAAACAAGAGAGTTAAGACTTACCTTTTTTACACTGCACTGACATTATACACCACAATGGAAAATTAAGCCAATGCCCTAGAAGGATGTGACACTTACTGAACACTGTGCAGTGTGTCAGTATGAATCATGACAGTATTAGTTCTGCACTGCAACCACACATTATTTTGAACCATGCATAAGCTACCAATACATTTCAGTGAACATATATTCTACATTTACTTATTTGTTCAAAGTTTTATAGAAACAACATGAGCACAACACACCTGGAATTTATCAAAAAAACCCCACAACTTAAAAGAAATGTAGTTAACCACTTCTTAGTTTTCCATCTGCTACCAGTATCCAAAACTTGTGCCTTCAGAAGATGAGGCAGAGAAATTCCTTGCACAGCTTTAAATTTGGGCCTCATTCCTACTTTCCAGCATAGATAGAGGTCTTCCAATCAATCTCAGTGGCAGTGTCTGCATGCTAGTTTAAGAATTTGAAATCTGGAGGATGGGCAAGCTGTTCACTTCTTTGATCTCATGATTTAAGTGTGGTCTTCTAAGGACAGTACATACTCAGTTGCTCTAGAAATATTCCAAACAACACCCAAACTGGAAAGCTTGGGTTTTAGAAGCAGATGCAAAGGCATGAGAGAATGAAATCAAAACCTTTGGGAAGACAAGTTCCAGATATGTATACAAAACAAAGGCAAGAAATAAACACACAAAGTTTCTAGAGCCCATTAAAGTGAAAAAAATAAACACTTTAAGCCTGTACAGTACAGATTATTAAATAATAAATTTTGAAGATTGATTTTGACTTTATTAGAAAAGCAAAACCACCAAACAAGCCAAACCAAACCAAGCAACAATCTGGTCATGCAAGAAACCTCCTGCACCAAATCTTACAATACTGCACAAATTTTACTAACGAGCTAATACTGCACAAACTTCACTAACTGGCAAAACACATGCAATATGAAATGAATCTCAGAATTTTCCTTATAAGTCACCGTATTTCTTGTGATACGCTTTTCTCCACAGCATTCTCCAAATCCATAAAAGTCCAAATTGCACATAAATTTACTAAAAAATGAATCAATGCAATACTATTATTTTCCATGCTTTTTCTCTGTAGCATCTTTTTTTCCCACCTACAAAATTTAACAAGAGTGATTAAGTGAAAAATTCAAAAATACCAAGATTCAACTCTCTAAACAGCATACCTTTCAGTTCCATTGCAGTTATAATCTGAAAGCATGCCCACCCAATGTTCATCCTTAAAACAGGATATATAAATTCAGATATTTACATCTTAAAATGGGCTACAGTGAAAACCATACCTCTTAGTTGAAAGTTTAATTGTATTTCAAAACATACTTTGTCATACTTGGAAAATTTCCCTGCAGAATATACTTTACCTTTCAATCGAGGACTATGCACGTGCATTCTTTGCAGATGAAGATTTATTGGGATGAATTCTAATGTTTTTTCTCCTTTGCTACAGCTTGATTTGAAGGAAGAACCTGAAAAACAAAAGTTTAAAGAATCATTATCTTAAGCACCCAGCAGATGTTTTGTCTTCTTTTTAATGCGAGGACAATACTTGTATGTTAGGAGTCTTCTTTAATTTACTTTTAATGTGTAACTGTATATTAGGAGAAGAATGGTTCACTAACTGAGTCTCAGCATGTATCCATATTGGAAGCAACAAAACAGCTTTTAATTCAGAGAACAATCTAATTTTTCAGTCTAGGTGATAGACATCTTTTCCCGCTGCTTGAAATTGCTCTGCAGTCTGCTGGAAACAATGTCACAGTTAATGTGCATTATGTTTATTCTGTGCTAAAAACACAGGGGTACAGAGCTGTGTGGAGGTACTACATTTTCACCAAGTAACATTTTTTTTCTTCCAGCAAAAGGATTACCTTGACAAGGCTATGCATTCTTCCTAGAAATTTCAAATAAAGAAATATAAACTAGGTTAAGAAAAGCTATAAATAGGTTTTCTTTCTAAAAAGCCAGAACCTGGGAAAAAAAAAAAATCTGGTGGCATAATTCCAAAATATGAGATTATGGTTACCTCTGTGGTGGCATAAAGGAATATAATTAAAGCCTGACAGCATGAAAATGTAATTTACCTGGAGATATTTGATAACAGCATATGCATATATAAAATTAAAGGGTGTAAATTAGGAAAGAGTTCTATCTTCTCACTCAGGCACCCAACAATTATCTAGACAATTTTTTCAGCACACTATCATTTTCAAAGGTGTTTGAAAAGGTTCAATCTGTTCAACATTTTCTAAACAGGAAAATATGAAATATTTTAAATTCTTCTTTTTTACTTAGTCTATCAAGACCTGTTAGAGGTTATTTGTTGAAACTGCAATAAGACTAAGCACTGAGCTTCCCAATGCAAATCACATTGCCAGAGGGCACCAATGATGCTCTAGACCAGCCAGGCTTGCTTAGGCTGCTACCTAAGCTTAGTTATTAAATAATTTAACAAAGATTAAGAGCAAAAGTAGAAAGAAAAGCAACTGACAGAAGTCAAAGATTCAGCTTTGACAGAAAATTTGCAGATGCAGACTGAAACAAGGAACCATGGATGATGAAGAATACCAGCAGGAAACCTGCATCTGGAGAGCATAGAAAGACAAAATTATAGGAACAGTAAAGGGAACTTCGACTGTATGAAGAATAGTGTAGGTGAGGAGATTGCAAATCATTAGGAAGCAAATCCAAAAGAGTGCAGATTATTTATCAGAATTCAGCTGAAACCAAGATCAAAGCTTAAGGAATGATAACTGCATCTGAGACAAGGAAACACTGGCAGACTAAGATAACAATAAGATGTCAGCAGATTAAAAGGGACAGGCAAAAGAAGAGTAGGAGGGAGTAGAAGAGCCTGCTTTCCCTAGAGTACACTTCTGTTCTGGGCTGGAGTTGCATACATGCAGCATTGCTGAGTCTTGTTACTCCTCTTTTCAGGGAAGAGCTCTGAAGCAGAATCCCTTCCTGTCCAGTGCCAGAAACACATGGGATAATAACCACCAACTGCTACCAGTTATTCTGTTTACTCAGGTATGCAATATTAATGCAGTGGCATTAATACCTCAGTCTGTGTTTGCCAGTATTGTCCATGTGATTAAACTAATTTTTAGTGTAGTTTGTTAGTTTTTAAATAGCTTGGTAAGTTGTATTTAATGACCGAGAAAACTACAATCCCTCTATTAAAACGGTTGTTGTTGTTATTATTGCAAGATTAAACTCTTCAAAGTTAGGAAATACAGGAATATAGATGCAACCTTCATCTGACATACATCTGAAGAGGAACTCTGAAATAGACTTCAATGACTTATCACATTCTAGCTTTTTTCCAGCTCATTGAATGCTTAGTGTCTCTGCTGCTCACTTCAGAAATAGTGATTCAATATTTTGTTTCCAACTTTTACTTAGGTATCTGGATTCAAATATATTGCTCAAGCCTCCCACAAAGACAGGATTATTCATTCCCTCAAACCTGTTTACTGCATGCCAACAGTTTCTAAGGTTTTTACAAATATTTATAGAATAATTTTAACTGGCTGAGAAAAAGTGTTATAATTTTATCCATTCTAATGGCACACAATAAAAGGTCAAATCATTTAAGAAAACAATGCATCAATATGAGATATGGAGGGTGTCATTCTGCAGAGCACGCATTATAATGCAACATCACATGCCATTTTGGAAGCACAGCTCCCACTGAGCTGAATGACATCCACAAGTACTAAGTACGTCTGCAAAACAGCTGGTGTCTATTGCCAGGCTTCCAAAAAAGAACACCACACACTAACCACTTCTGAAGGCTGTCTTGCCTAGTGTCACATAAAGACCTTTGTGATAGAAGCAGTAATTGCCTTAAACTAGATGTATAGAATTTTCAGTTTGATGACTGAAATGGAGAAAAAAAAAAAAAAAAAGAGTGTGTGGAAATATCTCAGGTCAAACTAAAATGAACAAAAAAATGTTTCAAAGTTCTACTCCCTCCCCAAACCACCAAATCTGTGTTTTAAATTAACCTAAAATTATTTGTTCTGATGTTCCCTAACCCTTTTAGATTTCTGTTATGTTTCCTTGAAACAAAAGTACTTGTCATTCTCTAAAATTCTCCCCCATTTTTAAGGGGAGTTGTTTCCCAAAACAACTCAAATTTGAAATAGTCTTAATGTCCTTAAACCTTCATTTTCAGTAAATATGCTGTTAAATCAAAACTGCTGTCTAACACTAATGCAGTCTCCTGATACTTTCAGTGCAATCTCTCAAATTTAACAAGAAATAGCCTTCTCCATTAAATTCCACAAATAGCTCAATTGAATCTGAAGTAAGTATCTCTCAGAAAACCCAGCATGTGATTGTACAGGAGAAATGAGGGAATATTTTGGAAAAAAAGAATTATTTGCAGATGCTATCTCCCCTCTCTACACTGCTTATGAGTTAACAGTCTTCCCTAGTGCTGATACAAAGGAAATTGGAGGTATGTGCATCTAGATGATTCACATGGAATTGGTTCTTCAAAAGTGGATGTATCATCTAATTTATTTGTGACATCTAATAAGACATTGCAGGGTTAAAAGTAAATGTTGTCTTCATTAGAAGGACTGGGCTATTATTTGGCTTTAAAATGTGCAGTTAGCCCACTGATCACAATAAAATAAATGTTTGAATGTTTAAGTAACTTTTTTTCACACAAGATGCAAAATCAGGGGTATTCCAAGTATAAACAAGTATTTACTAGTACTGTATTAGTAAGTAGGTATACCTGTATGCTGGCCAGCAAATTAACATCTTCCCCTTATTTCTCATCTTCACTACAATTATTAGGTTGCTTTGTTTCCTGCTTTGTTTTGTTTCCAGAGAGATGTTCCTACTCTTTTTCTTATGGGCTGGTTCTGTTCTCCTCAGATCAGGTCCCCTGGTCTGCTGCAGGTATCTCAAACCACAGTCAAGATACGCCATTTAACATCACCAACCTTTTTAATTTCACTTGGACTTGCAGGATTTATGCTTAATATTTTACAGTGTCTATTTTCATTTTATTCTCAAAAGTTCAATTCAATCTTTTCCTGAAAGTTATAATTATTACATTGATTCTTTCATGATCTGTATTTATTGCTTTGCATATGATATTTTATGAACTGCTTTCAAAATGTTATTAGCTCAGCATTAAAAAACACATTTATATCAGTTAAACCACAGAAACATAGGAAGTGTCATGCTGGATCAGACAGTAGTCTGCCAAAATCAGATCTGATGATGGAAAACAATCATAAATACAAGAAATTACAGTTTTGCAACCAAAATGCAAAATATTATACAACATTTAATGTAACAGATGAGCTTTTTTCCCCAACACACACTCATTAAAGCAGGTGATCAACCGCTCCCAAAATGTTTAGTTTCATTTAGGGACTGTGTTTTGCTCATACACTGAAACAGGGTTTCTCTTTTCCTGTGACCAAGAAAGCCACTGAACTCCAGAGAGCAATCTGCAATGAGAAACACCATGCTCAGTCCTGTATTAGAAAATGGTTGCTAAAAGATAAAAGGACAGTTTGAATGAATATTTTGGAAGGGAAAGACTTGTGTCTCACCTACTCAGGGCAGCAAATTCATTCTAAGCACCGAATTCTTTAAAAGAAATAGTTATTCTGCTATGCATTTTAGTTGTATATTGAGCTAAAACCCAGTTAATCCATTTCTCAGTAGACACAGAAAAAGTTTTGTTTGGAGTATGTAGAAAGCTATAAATAATTAAGAAAATACTGCTAATTCTCCATAACTATATACCAGATATTTCAAAAGAGTATATAATTTGTACCTCTACTTTTACAAAGTTTCATAACCATAACGTATCCCTCTTTCAGGAATATTCTAGGTTGCAAACTTCTGTATATGTAACACAAAGTGCGGTGTTGACCTCTGACACATACTGCTGTGCCTACACATGTTAAGTGTGGGAGTAGGGTCATAGTGGGAACATCTAGCAGTGAGACTATAGAGAAAAACAGCATATGCAAGCAATAATGTCACCAAAACCACGTATTTGAGATGGTGATTGTGAGGACTTGTGTTAGAAATCTGACACCAGCAAGAAAGCAGCAACAATAACAAGGCCTTTGTAGTAAGCTAGAACAAGTGTGTCCATTTCCTTCCAGAACATACCAAAAATAGTGGGGTGTGGGTGTGGGTGTGTGTGTGTGTACCAGCAGGAAGAGGCAAAAAGTTACGCTATATACTGACAGAAATCTTTGTTTGCTCTAAATACAGTGTTATACGGGGAATAATTACAGTAGTCTCACAAAATAGAAAAGAATTATCCTAAGTTCCTTGAATGATTTTGTGAACAATCAAAAGAAAAGAAATTCATAATCAGAAATAATTTGTCCTGCAGTCTTGTCTTGTTATGAGTAAGAATTGCTACAGGAGGAAAAGCCCAGCTGCCTTTTCTGCACATTTGTCACTGGTGCTTCTTACGCTGCCATGCAAATGCTCTGACCCCAGGACTCCGGCAGATATGAACTGAACAAGCACCCAGCGCACATCAGAATATAAGACCGCTGCTTTCACATGAAGAAGGTGAGGCAGCACATGCTGCTATTTCTGGACTGAGAGCAGACTGCCCATCCCATGTTAATTCTGTGTTTTTCTGGCACAGCGTGGGCAATGACAAGCACTACACTAAGGAGATGCAATGCATAGCTAGACATTACTGTTCTCCTGTAGACTGTTAAATGCGACTTCCTTAATGAAACCTCATTAGGTTTCAAGAAAAACTGACAAAACCACCTCTAAGGGTGGTTTCAATTAGCAGATGGTATTCAATACTATCAGAGCAGTCTGTTCAAGAGAACATGCAATTAAAACATGCACACACACCTACTTTTTTTTCTTTTGGCTGTTGTGTAACCAAGAATAGATGAAGAAATAGGGCACCTGTGAGAACTCAGAATTACAAATATTTCATTTTTATGTGTTTTATTTCTGCTGAATACACCAATCACAGAATGGTTTGAGTTGGAAGGGACCTTGAAGATCACCTAGTTCCAACCTCCTGCCATGGGCAGGGTCACCTTCCAGTAGACCTGGTTGCTGAAAGCCCCGTCCAGCCTGGCTTAACTGCTCCAGAAGAGGAGAGGCTACTTTCATGGAATTATGGAGCCATAGATTCATACCTGTGTGCTTCCCAAGCTCTGCAAGAGTATCCTGGTACATGCTCAGCATCTGATCACAATGAGCAATAACACTTTTTCGCATATTGTCCCAGTGAGGAGCAAGTTCTCCCAAATCTTTAAGTTCTTGATTCCTGCATCAAAAGGCAAAAAGATAAGATTAATTAACTCATTAGTGTGTTAACATTCATCCAAATTAATCTAAAATCAGTTTATTAAAAAAAAAAAAAAAAAAAAGGACTTTCTGACTGAAATAAAATCCGTTTTCATGACACTGGTAAAATCTGCTGATTTCAGCTCGTTTTTTCTGCTACACAATAAAGAAGGTCAAATCAGTCAACGCTACAGTAATTTCTGTTCAAAACTCAACTGATACCAATGCAACAGCCTGCAAAGTGAAATATTATTTCTTCCTTGGAAGTAAGAAGGCTTCCAGGCTCCAGAGAGCTGTGCTCACAGCAATTCTTTGTGAAGAAATATTAAACACACCATTGTAAAGAATTTGAAGTTTGCTTCTTTGGCAATGCTTGCAGCATAGGTGTTTTGATACACTCTACCCTTTAGATACTTTTATATATATCATAAACACAGTTTTAGCACTGTTTCTTCAGAAGTCAGTTTAACCAACACACAAGCCCTGCTCACATTTCTTTAGTGCTTAAAACACACAAACTGAAAAAAAGCCACCAGTCCCCTTAAACTTAATCTCCAGCCTTACAGCTGTGTTCATCAGGTCAAACAGCAGTGTTATGGTAACCAAACATGTCACTGAAAATCCGAAAGGAAATCCTTTAGCAAATTATCAGTTTTCCTGTACACTCTTGAGAGCTGACCTGAGTGAAACAGAGATCACTTTAATTTCCTACACAAACAAGCATAGTCACAGTACACTGGGCTTTCTGTTTGTTTTCCCCACTTGCAAAGGAAGTTCATCCTATACATAACCCAGAGCCACTTTGGGGGATCTGCTGTTAAACAAACTGAAAATGAAAGATCTTGGCTCTTCAAACACTTGGAATTGTTCAGGAGAAAACTTGTGCAACAATAACCAACTACTTTTCCACAAAGTATTGAGCAGACTGTTGCACTGCAATTCTTGGAAGTCTCAAAAAAAGATTTCTAGATTTTCTCTCGCCTGTAGGAAAATTACTGGAGTAAAAGAAAAAACAAGGGGAAAAGGTGCAGAAAGGTTAAAAAAAGACCAGTGAGAATGTGGCAGAGGAACATGAAGCTATACTTACTGCAACAGCTCTGACCCCTAGCCATAAATTATTTCTTAGACAGAAAAGCCCCACACTGATACACTGACGTTGCCTGCATCATCATTAGCTTTGAATTCGAGTGAATACTATTAGAATAAGCTATATAGGCATAATTCTGTTCCTGGTTAATAGGACAATCAAAATCGAGCAGATTGCACTGGAAGCAGTATTAAGACTGTTTGTTTATATATGTTCTTGGATGCATCAAAATGAAAACACAGATTACAATACATGAGCTCATTGGGAGTTTACTAATGACTTATAGTTACTTTTTTCCATTTTAGTCAACCTGAAGAACAGAAGTAGATGAAACTTCAACTTTCCTCTATCATCAATACGTCATCAATACAATGCTGTAGTGGGAGAATCATCAGCAGTAAGAGGACAAACCCACCATTTTCAACCACCGTTCTCCTTGCAAGTTTTTATCAGCTTAAAATGAGGCATTTCATTAAGTGAAAATCTCAGGGCTTCCTCCTAAAAAACCTCCTAAGATTTGTCAGGGTATACAATTTTATTTATTCACAGTGGCAATACTTTGGCACTTAATATTTATTTTTGTCTTATTTAATAGCTTTAGCAACAGTGTTTGGACCTGGTTGAGTTCCAAAACTTTACTGCTCCTCTCATACAGGAGTATAGTATTCATAGAATCAGAGAATGGTTTGGGTTGGAAAGGACCTTAAAGCTCATTTAGTTCTACCCCTCCTGCCATGGGCAGGGACACCTTCCACTAGAGCAGGCTGCTCAAAGCCTCATCCAGCCTGGCCTTGAACACTGCCAGGGATGGGGCAGCCACAGCTTCCCTCAGCAACCTGTCTCACTGCTCTCATTGTGAACAATTTTACTACACAGTGAGGGGTGAGCACATCAATACGCTACATGCGCAGCCCTCTATGCCATGGAAAACTCACTGCTGAAGCTTTGCTCCCTGCCTTTATCTAAGCCCACTCCTGGAGCTTTTGGTCCCAAGCTCAAGTCAAGCAACAGCAGGAAAAGAAATCCCTTATCTCAAACTAAAATATCCAGCCTAAAACCAAAACTGGTTTAACTGTCTGATTACATGTTAACTGCATTGACACCAACAGCAATGGGAAGGGAAAGTTCAAATCCCACCACATTATCTTTAACATGTTTTCAAGAAATGCCAAATCCTGCTCTTATCGTTGTCTACAAGGCTTCTATTTGCTTCATCTCAGAAACAAATGCATCACTGAGGTCAAAACACAGCCACTAGTATGTCATAAAAAGACACAACTTATCCACAATGTTTTAATAAAGTGAATGTGCAGTTTTATAGTAAATCTAGACCATATATAGCATGAAAACTCTAAATAGTACCTTTTCTAAATTTATTTTCATTTAAAAATACAGTAAAGCCAACACATGGGATAACAGGATTATATGGCATAAATGCTATTCCTCTAAAATTTGCCTTTTTGCAAATTATGTCTTTTTTTTTCAATTACTAACATGTAAGACAGAGGATTTAGATAGTATTTGTGTCTTATGATTTCTTACTATTTGTCACTGCTTTTGTTGCTCAGTAAAACTCTGAGTTATGGCTGAAAAAAGAATTATTCTTCCTATATCTAAGCTCCATCAACAACATTCCATGGTACCAAGCTTTATCATCATTGTTTTGAAGGGCCCATCCCAAAAGTAAACAAACAGATTGAAGAAACATAACATTTTTCAAATGTGGAAGTTTATAGTTTGCACTAATACCCACAACAGCAATCTTAAGAATCGTTGTTTTAATAATATTTATACCAGAACTTATTTCACTGAATAACTTTAAAAAACACACTTCAACCAGTAACTGCTTCAAACAAAAACTGTGCTATAAAAGAAAATATTTATAATATATATTGGCTCTACAGAGGGGAAATCAGTTACTGATTCACCTTTTCAGTGCAGTCATGGAATTTTGAATAGCTTGTCAACAAAGCAGTAAGCTTAGTGCAAACTCAATATTGTTAAAATAGAGTGATTTATCATCATCTTCTCCCACTGCAAATCCCCTCTCAAAGTATTTTCCAGGTAACTGTACACATCATCATGACATATCTGGTGCTTAGCATCAACTTCAACTCTTTTTACAGAATGAAATACAAGTTTTGTCTACATCTTGCTGTTCAGTTCTTCAAGCTGTCTCCTGGATAGTCTTTTCTGTCAATACACAACAAAACTCCCACTCAGGAGTGTGCATCAACTTTGTCTCTTCCCTTGATTACTTCAGCATCTTCCTTGGTGGCCTTGACATAATCTTGCCTCATTTGTACCTAGCCAGAATGGGGATGTAAACAGTCTGTCCCATCCGTCCTAGTCCACTTCAAACATCAGCTAATCAGCTTATTTTTAAGCTTTTCTCAGGTACTTTCTGTTTTTCACATCCACTCTTTCCTTTAGTAGACGAATTATGCCAGCTTTTACTGAGCACTTCCCATTATGGTTAGAAGCAGTTCTCCACTAGAAAAATCTAAACTCTACCTGTTACCCTTCCTTCAAAACTCTTTCGTGACATTATGGCAGAAAAATTCTGTAATGGATCCTGGTCTGCTGAAAGCACTATATATCACAATGATTGTTAGTATAAAGATTAATGATCATTGATGCTATCACAACACAATTTTGAAGAGATGAAAAAGTCTAAGAATAAGTTATAAGACTCCTCAGGATCCCACAGCACTATTAGAACTGCCATAAACCTTCATTCTAGACTCTTACTTAAAACCAACAACTTCTTTTACTCTGAATGTCTTACCAATTTACTCAGATACAATTCATGCGCACTTTGACCTTTAGGATACTCGAGCTGTACCCTGCCTCTACCTGCTGATGGGATTACAGTCACTGCACAAGCTGTTACATGGATATGCAGGGTGGTTTAAGAGGATCCGTGCATGGACCGAAACAGCTATGCTTTTCTTTATGAACAACTGCACCAGGGCATCCAACACAGCATGACTGGATACATTTCTGGCAATAGTAGCAGTTAAATACTGTTGCCATTAGACTCAAAGTAAAACTACATGCAATTTTCTTGTTCCAAGAAAATGTTCGATGAAGCCCATTATGAACTGATGGTTGAGCACCCAAGGCTCAGACTAATATTCTGCCTTTTGATTTATCAACTCACTCTTTTTTTTTTTTTCTGAGAACACCTTAAGTACATGATTATAGTAAACTACTAAAGTACCTGAAAGACGAACAAATAATTTCTACTTAATCATTTTGTGCTTTGTGCCATGCACTCTAATGACCATAGTAATGGGAAAAGACTCTTTCTCATCATTTTGGGTATGAGGACATAGAAACAGCTTAGAAGCCTAAAGGAAAAATATCCAATTTTAAAATTTAAAAATTTGAAAATTTAAAATACTGAATTCTGCAAGGAGTATTTTGAACAAGTGATATGCATCATGTTCACAATTATTAGAAGAAAGTCCTAATACTGAAATTATGTTCCAAATGAACTTGTTCTGCAAAACTACAACTAGGTTCAACAGTCCAGACACCACTGTGGAAAGCATAGTGAAAACCTGTGGTTAGTGACAGTAAAATCAAAACAAACCAAAAAAACCAGCAGCAAGATATTAAGATGAGCAAGATGATTCAGAAGGGGACACACCATCTATGAACTGTTTTGGATTCAATTATTCTGTTGCAGAAAAGGGAATATCAGAAATAGCCATTTGCATCATTAAAGACATACGACAAATCTTCCCAAATTGAAAGATGAAGTTGAAAAGATCAGTGTAATTACACAAAGAAGAGATAATTAAGAGGACGTATGATAAAAGCACATAAACCACAAATGCTGTATGAAGACAAAGTAGTAGTTTTTGATTCATTCAGCTTCAAAAATCTAGTCTTGCACGTCCCAGTGAACCAAACATGACAAGTTCAAATATAAAAAAAGAAAGTGATTTTTGCCTCCACTAAGAAAAATTAGCTTCTGAAATCCACTTTCAGAAAACATCAGAAGCAGAATGCTTAGCAGGATTCAAACCAAGATAAGAAATATCTGCAGATTATATCTGCAAAAGTTTTATAATGTTATAAATACAACAAAGTTCTGCATATTTAGAAAACAGGAGCTTTGGAGTAAATATACACCATAAGCTTTAGGGCATGACTCAATCACTTATAAGCAAAGGAAGCTTAGAAGCTTTCTTTTAAGGAAAGGAACATGGGAATTATTTTTTTCTAAAAAAATTTTCTTTAAAGTGTACATGTTTATGGATAAACTTTTTTTTTTAATTTATTTTGGTTTGGTTTGTTGGGGGTTTTGTTTTGTTTTGTTTTTTTGTAAAACAGAAACTGACAAAATTACTCTCATTTTACTTTACCACAAGTTATTGTCCTGTGATGTACAGGCAGTTACCCATCAAAACAATATAACATTTTTCCAAGAAATAAAAGAATTGTAGCCTTTTTATTATAATGTGTCTCAAACAGACAAGTAATTACTAAGGAGGATTTAATCTCTTATGGAGAGGCTACCACAAAAAAAGTGAATAAAAGGATACTTTTCTTTCTTTCCTAATAATTTTCACATAGAACCTCTACAAAATAATTGCGGCTATTTTATTTTTTTTTTTTTCTTCTTACAGATTTTCCCAAAACTTTCAGGTTCTGGTAAACCTGACCTGACAGGTAAGTAAAAACTAAACTGTAGGTTCTGCCTATCTCCTGCATTCAACATTTGTTTAAGAAACAAAAAAAGCAAACACCAAATCCAAACCACCCCAAAACCATAAGCCACCACACACATTAAAAAAATTTTAAAACCTGTTTCTTACATATATATATATATATATATATGCACACATGGAAAATTGACTGGGATTTTTAAAGGCTTGAGAATATTTTATACTGTTCCTGAAAGATGGAGGTTTTACATTCCTTTTGCATTTCTTTCTATCACTATCCCCTTTTTATTATTCAAAAGTGTAGACAATATACAAGCTAAATTAAACTCATCTCTTCCTTCCTGCCTTAAAATATGCCCTTCCTTGGATATTTTATTGCCTGGGTTTATCTTTGAAAGACTTGAGATCTTCAAACAGCATGATCATTTGAGGTTAATTCTGTGATTCACATTTAATAGCAGAGGATAATCTGCATCACACTTTGCAAAGAGTCTCAAATTCAGTTATACTCTAAATGGCACCTGTGGAATTTACACTTTAATCGTATAGTATATTTTAGCTATGCTGTATAGAATTGTTTTAGGGCTCTTCAGTTGTTTTTTAAATTCTACTGATTCATCAAGAAACACTAGAATTGGCTCAAGACAATGTTGCTTCAGCTGTATGATATAAGCAAAACCATTTTGTTCTCATAGCTTATATTTATAACTTGATTTCTTTCAGCTTGGAATCACATGTGACAAGACTAATCACATTATTAATTGCATTATTACTCAAGCATTTTAACAGTTTTGTGGGTTTCTGTTTTCTTTTTTCTCCAATATATTAATCAGAGTGCCTCATCCAAGATAAACAGTGAGAATCTTTATGACATGAGCAACATATTAAAACTGCACAAAGCTTTTCTAATTGCCTTAATGCCTCTAATTTATATTCTCTGCACCCCCACTAACATGAATTGACAAAATTGCACCCAACTCGGTGCTATTAGGACCACAGATAAGTACTGCTAAGTGCAAACTCTCTAGTTAACAATGTAAAAATTCAAATGCTTCTTATGACAGAATTTGAGTGTGTTAAAATAATTATAATATTGAGAAAAGATTATTTTCTTTGCTTTGGCTTTTTGTCCTTCACAATGATGTGCAAGGCTCTAATAAGGCCTACAAGTTATATCATTTGCTCAGTATGGACCAGGGCATGCTGTGCACAGACATAACACCCGGAAATTTTAGCAGCCACTCTCTGAGACTTCACTATAACTTTAAACACCCAACAACAAACTGAAGCCTAGCAAATTTTACTCCATAAAGTCTCAGACTTTTCCAAAATTAGTTATAAACAGCAAAATCATGAGGACAGAGAATTATGTGGTGTTCATGTATTACAACATATTTTATCCTTTAGTTTATAAATTCATGGGGTTTAAACTCATCATGTTTGAGGAAGGCAATTGTCTAAATACTACTCCTAAGTACTCAAGTTACATTTACATTCATATACTTCTATTCCTCTATGCAGTAACTGATGGAGAATAAGAACAGAAAGGTTTTACATTCTTTTTGATGCACAATGAGGTGCCTCAAAAAGGACGTAAAATGCATGCACCATCATGCACGTGCATGTAGTTGAGCTACATTTTTTAAGTGTTGGAAAAATTACTTCTTTGAACATTTGTGCTAGGTGAGGTAAGGTTTTCAATGTCTTTAAGTAGATAGCATATTAACAGTGCCGGTCTAAACGTGGCTGGTTCAAACAGCTTCAAAAGTCATGGTAAATTTACTTAGAATAACTGTTGGTTTTTTTTTTGGTTTTTTTTTTATGTTATTACCTCTTATTAATACAATGTTTTTGCAGTGCAATTGCTCAAAAATCAGTCGTGTAAAAAATAACATGCAAAGGTCCAGAAAAAGCAATGCCTACTCCCAATAAATGGCATTTTTGCCTGGGGCTCCATTGCTCTATGGAAGTTGTGTATTAAAAGATAGTACAAAACCATACATCTTTCAGACAGTCTGAACTTTGTCCTCATCTTGTAATGTTACAAGAAAGAAATCAGAAAACAGACAAACAGCACAGATTTGTACAAGAAAAGGCTATTGGAGTTGGGACAGGACAGCCATTCCTGATGCAGAAGGAAAGCTTCAGCGTGCTTTGTACTCTGGAGAGAGGGTTCAAGCAAAGTTCAGCAATTTATCCTTGAAATCTGTTTATTGGTTGTGACCGCAAATGCCATGGGCCAAATTCAGCTGTAAGTAGGTGGAATTTCCTTTCAGTCAAAGCTGAGTTTGGTTCCAAGAGACTCAAAAGAGTGGTGGCAAACCTGAAAGAGCCTGTACTGCAGCCTCCACTGTAGCCTAATTCTGCTGCTGTGCTATTTAGTGCAACACCAGTTACATCTACACATGCAAGCTTAGATTATATGGGTCAACAAACCTTATGAACAATGAGTGTAAACTACTAAGTCTTTCTTCTAACAATTAGGTTCAAAGAACTACTTGGCTAATCATGCATCATAGGTGCAAAGTATCTGGACGAGATTTTTGTAAAGAAATATTAAAGACTAGGGAAAGAACTCATTGAAAAACCTTACGGAGGAAACAGAAATAATTTCTTAATAAAACCAGCAAAGCAAACTGTATGACCATTGTTAGAACAATAAAAATGACCATATAACTCCTATTAAAACTTCTTCCAGGGAGGTTTGAAGGATAAAATCTGTAATGTATACATATCTTTAAAAATAGTAGCTCATACTGAAAAGCAAAGCTAAACTTCCTTAGAAGTTACATACTTCAGATTAGCACATCAGTAAATGAGAAAGTTTGGTTAACAATGAATACGAGAGATAAACAATCTTAGGAGCTATGCGAAAAGGGAATTCAAATTACAATTTGAAATACAACACTGAATGGGATTAACACTTCACTTGGATATTTTTTAATAGACAATTGCTTCATTGAAGCCAGAATAGGAATACAATGAAATAGACTGAGGATGATAAGAAATTATCTCTGAGACAAAAAATATTTATTCTTTTATAACAACTGGGGAAAAAAGATGCAGAGAAGAATACTTCAGAAGAGAATAGCCTCAAGATGCTGCAATGTAAGTTTTGCAAAAGTTCAAGAACTAACATAACAATATCCTTCTAACATCGTTTTGTCAGTTTAACAATGTAAGGAGTCCACAAGATTTTGCAATAATTGCACATCTTTGCATTTATTTCAATAAGCAAAGCCTGTACAAAACTGAAGATCCAACCTACACACTTATATGATGATAGGTAACACAGATGCCCCTATTCCCACCATCTGCTGGTATTCTACCACAAGTTGTTGCTCCTCTTGGTTGGTCTTACCTCCTCCCTCAGATCGATACAATCACTATGCCTCTCTTTTTCTCACACCCACACTTTCTACTATGCTCAAACAGCTAAACACATTTTGGCAGTCAGGAAAATCAGAACAACTCAATCTTTGAGCAACTTTTACTTCTGTTTCTTCCTCAAAGCCTTTCTTTATATTGGTAAGTATTGAATAATCACTTTAAAAGCCTCAAACAATGGTGATTCTTTACTATGACTTTATCCAAGGAGGTGAATGCTATAATACGAAATAACAGCCAGTGCCATTACTTGCATTATGCCTTTGGAGAGAATAATGCAGTAGTAGTAAAAGTGGTTAAAGTAATCCTCTAACATTTAAAAGGCATTTACCCATGGGGCAAATGAAAATCAGAACAACTCAATCTTTGAGCAACTTTTACTTCTGTTTCTTCCTCAAAGCCTTTCTTTATATTGGTAAGT
>JANHGB010067199.1:0-21775 GCA_026283785.1 Coracopsis vasa
GGGGGGGGATTGTGTTCCGCTCTGTGGAGCGCGGTCCAGCCCTTGTCGGGAGCGGGGGATTGTCCGAGCCGTGCCCCGGCTGCCTCCCGCAGGTCTTCGCCCCCTGCCCGAGTTCCAGCGTGGGCGCGGAAGCGGCTCGAAGTTTTTTTTTTTGCCCTGAAGGGAGCTTGTGGGGCCCGTGCAACAGGCACCGTCCTGCGGAGGGAGGGCAGGCGGCCGAGAAGCTCTCGGCGGCCCTGGGCGGACCTCTGCCCTTTTAGGTAATTCCGTTTTGTTTCCAATACCTCCCGGCTGTGCTTTGGTGGCAATAGGTGCCGTGCTGCTGCTCCTGAGTGCCTGTAGCACTCAGGGGCACGCCGCCTTCTCCGAAGGAGAGAAACTTGCCCGTCTGTGTGGTGGATGGATAGATGGGTGGATGGATAGATGGATGGATGGATAGATGGATGGATGGATGGATGGTTGGTTTCCCCCGGCTGCGCGGAAGATGCGCGCTGGGGCGCCGGGCAGCTGTGCCCTCCCGGTTGTGGGGGTAACCCTTGGGGAGGGAGGGAGCGGAGCTGCGCGGCGCTGCGCGGGCGCCCGACAGCTGAAGCCGTGGGGAGTGGCGGTGGTGATTTATCGCGGTTGAGCAGCTCTGTCCGCTAGTGGACGCGGCCCGGTGCCCCTGGTCCCCACCTCCGTGGCAGGAGCGGGCCCGTCAGCTGGATGCGGCGGGCGGTGAGCGGGGCTGCGGCGGCGGACGGGAGGGAGGAGGGGGCGCGCCTTCCCCTGGGGCTGCAGGAGGCTGGGGGAAACGGTGCGCTTTGGTCCTAACGCTACCCCTGGTCACGCAGGTATTTTTCTACCAGCGCCTGACTTCCTGTTTATCGCTTTGAACTGGAAAAAAGATGAGATTCTAGGGGTAGTCTGTTTTAATTATCACATAATGTATAAAAGCCTAATTGCTAAAATTATTCAATAGCGGTTAACAATTAAAAGATTATCCCAGTACTCTGCAGCTAGCAAGGAGCAGACTGTACTAATTGGATAGTTAATGACATTTAAATAGACAGGCTTTCTTAAAATAGTAAGCTCCACTCTTCCAGGGAACTGAATAGGGTGTTAGAATGTTTAATAATTATATTGCGATGATGGTAACACTTCTGAAAGGGCTGTGGTAATTAAGTTGTTAGCTTGGGCAGCAGCACTGGGACAGATTTTGCATGGTGTCAGAGCATTGGCTAAGAGAAGGTTGTATTTTCATCACTTTTCCTTTGATAGGTAAATACATGTGAACACTACAGAGATTCGTGTGAAGCCAAATTAAAGGAAAAGCAATATTTTACATACTGTCCAGTGAAATATTCTTCCATCTTCATTCTTCTTCTGACATAATTTAGCTGAATTGATAATTGAACTTGAGTTTTAACATTTACCACTTGAGATTTATGTCACATACCACTTACACTGACTGGAAATAGTTACTGTTTAACATTGTGACAGCTGGATCAGGGATGGTGTAACAGCACTCCTCTTGTCATCCTTTAAAAACTAAACAGCTAAGGTAGTATTTTTTCTTTCTGGCAGTAGCAACATACCTGTTTAAACATTGTACTTTAATGACACTTCTGTGTGGTTAAACTTTATTTTCTAAACTGTCTGTTCTCCATAAGAAACATGAGAGATAAAAACGTTCTATGAGAAACTCTTACAGTAACTGCATAAACTTGTTGCTTTTTGTTTTAAAAGTTTTCTCAATGTAATGTGTGATAAAGACGGCATACCAAGAAGCAGCGCAATGTAATCTTACGCTTGCTGTGTGTTTTTTTCCCCCAGAGAAAACGCTTCCTACCATCTTCATCTAAGACATGCACTTAAGGAAAATGCCAGAAATGAAATAGAATTAGAGATTAAATTTAAGAAATTGACTAGGATATCCTATTTGCATAACTACAGTAGAGAATAATACATAATTAAAATTGTAGAGGTTGTATGGACTTTTATATACTTGCTTTAATCAGTCAGTCTTAAGTTTATTCGTTGATATAGTTTCGTCTTCCTCTGAGGTAAAAAAAAAATACAGGAATAAGTAAACTCCTGAAGCTCTGGTCTAAAGACTTAGAGGGCTGGGAGTATGTGTCTCCCGAGTCAGGGAGGATACTAAGCTTCTTAAAAGTTACATTCACAACTGTAATACTAGTCTATTTTCTTCTTAGGTTGGATTCTACAGTTGTCATGTCATGTTGTTTCCCAATAAGTGCTCTTTTCACTATTATAAATACATTCCTCACTTTTTTTTTGTTTCATTCAAAGTAGTCAAATATTACTTACGAGCTTTGCCGCTGACTTCTGAATCTGAATTTCATTCTATGCTTTCCCAAATGAGGGTTTCTAAAAATCAGAATAATAGAGCTTTTGGATTTTTTCCTCAGTTCCTGTGAAAATGTTAGTGTGAATGAAGATAGGGTTTAATGTTAAGATTGGATTTCCTCCAAAGCAAAAGTATGACTTTCCACACAGCTGATAAATAGGTAGCTGAATGTGTCACCAAAGATTTACAAAACACTGATGTCTTGACATCTGGATTTGTGGAGTGTCTTTGATAAAACATGGAGTGTGAGAAAATGATATACAGGGTTTTTGTTTTGTTTTGTCTTGTTTTTTAGGGGGGAAAAGACTCCAACCCGAAAACAGAAGGAACATAAAAAAATGTTTTCCATGACATACTGGATTGTGTAAGGCTCTTTTGGGGAGTTGCGTGTGTATATTTTCTATATATTTTAATAAAAAGATACCAGCACAAGTTTTACAAGAAAATGAAGTCTGCTTGAAAAATTCTCGTAATGAAACGCGGATACCTTCTATAACGTGTACATATTTTTTTCCTCTGATCTTTCCCATCCCTTTATTGGTAACTCTATGCAAGAAGGTTCCACAGCATTATTGAGTATATCCTCCTGTATTGCTTCCAAATTATACCACCTGAAGTCCTTCTTTCACCCTAACATTTGCAATACTAATGTTAATGTCCATGCTAGGTTGAAAGTACCTACCAGTGTTTTACACATAGTATATCTAGAAATGTTGTATAAACTCGCATCATGGCTCAATATGGATAAACCCCAAAACATTCTTGAAAAATGCAGTTTTGACTGGAGGAGGGAGAAATTCTTAAATCCTTGTATAATTACTGTACTCATATTGCTTGTTAAATGAGGGAATGCCAGCTTCTGGGCACATCCCTCTGTCATAACAGTAAAATACCCAATGGTTGACTTTGAAGCTACAGGGTACATTACAGCTCATTCCAGGTAAAATAAATATTTAAGAAACATGCAAAATACTTATTAATGCATTGAAGTGAATGGGCTATGAAATTTAGGATCTGAAATTATTTCTAGTGTAGCAAATCATAATTATTACCGGTGATACTGAATTAAGACCTCTGGAAGCCAGTACTTCTTTTTTTTTATTTTTAATCTTTGGGTTTTTTTTTTTTAAATATGTTTGCTTCATGAATGCTGAGATTTTTTTCACATTATAATCACATTTTACTGTATTAAGGATAGCAGTTAAAGTTATAAACTAGTGAATTCTATAGGCTTAGCAAAGTCATGGTCTGCAAATTATCAGAATGACTAAACCATTAAATTACACTTTTATTTGTGCAATAAATATAATTTCATACAAGACTTGACTTGTAGCTCTGTTATGAATATGTTCTTAGCTCTGAAATGGCATTCTTTCTTTCAGGTCTGTAAAGAAACGAAGTTTTACATGTGGACCTGTTACTTCTGGACTATGGATTTAGCAATTAAATGATGGATACTGTAGGATTAGGGTTTTTTGATAACTTTACATTTTGTCAAAGAGAAGACTGTTCTTGGTTTAGCACACACATATGCACTGCTACGTATATAAATATGTGCCTATAAATGCTTTCTGTGTGAAAGCCAGTCCTTTGTTTAATAAATCTTAGCAAGAGAGATAATCTATCTGCTTTACAAATTGCTTTAGAGATTTAATGTATCTAGCACCTTGTACCCTAAACAATACATCTATGATAAAGTCAGGCAGAATTTGCAAAGATTCTTTTAAAGCATGGGAAATGTTTTAACTGTATCATGTAGCTGGAGTATTTCCAAATACTTTTCCTCTAGAAACACGAATGAGTTGAATATGGTGTTAGTTTTGTTAATTCAAATCATGTCTCTAATCTTAAACTATTGCACCAAAGGCAGTCTGCCTGTGAGCTCCGCTGAAATCTAGAACTCTTGAGAATGTCTCTTCTAATAATTGCTAAATGTTCCAGTGTTAATTAAGAGGTAATGTAAGTGGAATCGAATGTTATGACAGCGTAATGGTCTCCTGTTGAATATAAGTTCTATGGCTAAGCAGACACACTTCCAGAAAACAAGCACTGTCTGTTCAGTTGTGTTTCTGCAAAAGTCTTAAATAATCTCCACAGAGAAATATGTTCATCATGTTTCTATTGTAGTAGTCTAATGAGAGCAGCATCGATTTCCTTTCATTAGTGGAATGCAGGGACAGTTTACAGAAATCTGTAGGGTCATATAGGTGGTTCTCTACTCCAGTCCTTGTCTGCGTCAATACCCAAGACTTCTGTTAGCTGAAGCTTTTACTTCCTCCAAGGGGAAGAGAGAGCAAGAAAGGTTAGTTTAATTCCAGGGTATACCATCATGACTGTTAGTGCAGAACTTCAGACGGCAGACGTGCAGCCATCCTACTGTGAGTGATCTTGACCCATATGGAGTATTTGGAGTAGGGCATTTTGAACATAAAAAGGGGGGTCAAGCTGCTCTACCCTTCTGATAGACACCTATGCGCTGACAGTTTTTCTGCTTGATTATTCAAGAGTTGTTCTATCTTTAAAGTAGTTTTAAAAATCACACTGATTTAGTCTCTGAAGACAATGTGACAAGTCATTCTGGCTAGAGTACTGTTCCCACACTGATCTCTACCTTTTTATTGTAAACTTGTTCTCCCTTAGGACAGGGTAACGCTGAGATGTAGCCATAATGACGTTCAAAAGAACATCAGCCATTTGTAAGGGCAGGGAGCAGGGCACAACTGGGAGAAGGCAGCCAGCCAGCAAGGATTGAGCTCATATTTATCCACTTTCAGAGCAAGTGGGGTGAGGAAGAAAGAAGGCTGATGTGTGTGCTAATTGACAGTGGACAGTGCCCCTTAGTCACAGCGGGAGTGAAGCTTGTTGAAGTTTGGACTGAAACACCTCCAAGCTCAGCTCTGAGAGACATTATCTTGGCAGCTCATTCCACTTTATGGTAGGCTGACCATTAGATGTACAATTTCAGATGAAAGCATTTGAACTGTTAACAAAATTATATGAAATTGCACTGATTTATGCAGTGACAACCATCTAGCATTATGAATGATAAAACCCATTTAAGCCCTGTTCCTGTAGACACTGCATACATGTTAAATCTGATGACAAGTCCTGCTTGTATTTTTAGGGCTACAACTAGATAAAACAAGAGATACAGAGCATAATCTTTTAATGGAAGCAAAATCTGTTTAGTACTTTTTGTTTTGAAACTAACAACATGAATTTTCATTTTGATGGATACCTGACTGGCAGTGAGTCACACCTTAGCAACTGTATGTAGTCCAGTTTCAGTTACACGCTAAGGCCTATAAATCACTGGGGTAGAGCTTGATCTTGGACAGCACAGTTTACTAAATGTAATCTAAACCTATTTTTATGTTACACTGAAATAAAAGGCCACATTCAAGGAACATACAAGTTTTGTTAAGGTAATTTTTAAATATTTCTAACTTTTGCTACAGTGAAGGGGATGAAATACAGGATGAGAATCAAAATGGGCTAGCTGATGGTCTAAAGGGAAATCAAGCTTCGGAGAGAAGAGATGATAGTTAATAATAGTTAATAGAGATTCCTCTTTTTTTTTTTTTTTTCTTCAGCAAATCTGCTGCTAATTTAGGGTGCAGGCAAAGGACATCCTGTGAATTAGGTACCATGGGTAAGAAGGTACTGTCCATTCACTTAAAAGCTACTGTTAATTTAATTGGATTTTCAGCTGCTTTTCAGTCTAAACTGCACGTGTTTCTAGTTCATTGCAGTAGGAAGTAAAATATGTTCATTTGCAACTGCAAGTCTAATTAATTTTACTTCACTTTGCAAAAGATTTATTGTGGCTTATATGTCCCTGGGAAAAGGAATTGTAGATTGTTGTAAAGTGCTCTAGAATAATGTTTTTTTGATTTTTTTTTTTAATTCTTGTTTTGTTTCAAATAAAGATTGCATAGTTAGGGCTTACTTCAGCAACAGATAAGATTAGCAGCATCAAGGGACAAGTAGAATAAGGGTTAGGCTTTACCACTAGTAAGTACTTGTAAGTTAGTATTTGCTCAGATATGCTCTTTGATTTGTCATACAAAAAATGGGAAAGAAACTACACAAAAAGAATGAGAGGAGATTGCATGGGACTGATTGGCAAACTAGCAACAGCTGTTACAACAATCAAGGGGGATGACAAGTAGTTATTCTTTAGTAGGGACTGAAGGAGTGAGAATTGAATTTAACATAAAGAAGAAAAAGGAGGAATGATGAGAAGAGAGAGCAGTGAAAGGTGGCTTTAAAATGCTACCCTGTCAGAAGTTCTTGAGACAAAGAGGTTAGTCAACAAGGGAGGTTTTTATTTTTTTTTTTTTAATGAAGAAAAAAACCCTGCGTCTTTTTTTTTGAGTAGGAAGTATTAAGTTGGGTATGAAGTTTGTCACTTGAAAAGCTTGTGATGTGCAGTAGAGGACATGGAGTGAGTGTCTGAATCTCAAACAGGTACACAGATTCTTCAGGTTTAAGCCAGGTGGGGGAGAACTTCTCTTTATATGCAGAGTTTACTTTGTGCTGTGTAGGCTCGTGTTCTTGGAGAGCAGGAGAGCTTTTAGCAATTTCTAAGATTTCTGCCCTTGTTTCCTTTTTATAGACTTTAATCCTACTGTCTTTTTCTCTATCTTTGTTTTCTTTACTTCTGTGATTCAAGAGCATGAGATCTGAAGATAAAATTGACCTAAACTGAAAACTCCCTGAACCAGTAGAATTGACGGGGGCTGTGATCACACTCAATTTCACACTGCTGCTAGTGTCATGTAGAGTAATATTGTGAAGGATTCTGCCAATTTTTGGTTCAGCTGCTAGTTGTCATAATGGTGAAGAATCATAGGGAGAGTCACTGTCTTCAGTCAGTGAATGAGAAACTTTATTAGAGAAAGGAAAACTGGTATTTTCTCTGAAGCGTTCTTTTCTTCCTCATTATAAAGCTTTCACATAGAATCTTTTCATTTCCTGACTGAATATCTGCCGCTGATTTTTCAAAAACTGCACATGACAGTTGAAGCCTTGTTTCCACACATTTTTCTTGATGGAAAAGTTAAATTGTTCCAACTCTTTGGCTATTCCTTTCTAACAGCCCTTCTCAGTTGAATTATTTAGAGGACTGTACACACAACCAATATAAACTAAGTTATTCTGTGATGTCAAAAAAAAAAGGTAAGATTTTTTTAGCCACACTGAATCCGCTCAATCACCCACAATAGTTTTGCTGCAAATGAGAGTGCAGAGTAAGGGTAGGATTCCCTCCTGTGGGCGAAGAGGAGGTGCATCTGCTTTAGCTGGCCTTGCCACCAGAAGAAAGATTTGTAGAACTTCTGGTTCATGCTTGGTATCATCTATACTCTGTAATCAGAAGGTTTTGTGATAGTTTCATTATTATCTGTAATCTTCTGGTTTCTACCGTAACAAATAATTAGAGAGCAGGACAGGACTCTCCTAAGCTAGATGACATCTGTATTTAATGAATATAGATTCTATTTTATACTTGTAATGGACATATGATTCCACTGTCTTGTCAAGATGTGTGCACTTGCATATGCAGCACATCTAATTGACCATGTAAGAATATTTGTACCTATTCAGAACTTCAGAAAACGTAGTTAAACTTTAAGCTTACTCATTTTTCCATTGCTTTTTTTTTTTTAAATGAGAAATTTCATGGCTTTCAGATTACATGCTGAAGATCCTATTTGCTGCTTACATATTAATAACTCCTGGTATAGCATAAGTAATGTGCAGCTGTCTATGCTAAATAATTCTTTGCTGAGGAAGTTTTCTATTACTGCTTTTGTTTACCCAACCACAATGACTTTCTCCACCCAACCAGCAAGTCTTCCCTCTTGCTCTTCTATTTTGGTCTCATCTGTGTCTGAGGTGGAACTGTATTTCTGCTATTATTGTAGTTATATGCATTTACAACTTGTCATTGATTCACTGTGGTCAGCCCTGACTGCTATATCCTGAGCTTTGTGAGTGGCTATCCTTTTCTCTGAGTCTTTGTCTGACTCTGCCTCATTGCCCTTCACGTTCTCACAGAAATGCTCTGAAGTTGATATTTTGGGAGCTGAATCCGAGTCTCAGACAATAATTTTTGAGAATAACCTGTAAGCCCGGGAAAAAATCTGTTGTGAAATCTGACTGTCAGCCCTTCTTCCTTTCTTTTCTCATAGAAAGAAGAAAGCTTGAGGAAAGATGTGCTAGCTAGATAGTATTTTTAAGATTAAAAGCACAATCTAGTGCCCAAAATTGTTTCTTCATTAGTGCACAAATGATGATCTGCTTTAGAGTTCTGCTCAGTGGTCACAGTTGTTCAGAATAACACAAGAAACATACTACTTGGGTTTTTTCTGAAAGCCAATTTGAAGCCAGTGAAAGAGAAATGTTAGTTGTACGAGAAGCTTGTCAGCTTACCTAGGGAAAAGGTGTGCACTGGATGCATACGTGTAAGGCTCTATTTCATCACTGTTGTGGTAAACAATTTCAATCTGACTTTTGGGAGGCCACTTGTAAGTTTAATGTCAATTTACATTTCAGTGAATGCATTGTTTCTATTTCTTCACTGCAGTGAAAATATCCTTACTTATTACGTGACTACTTTTGAAATGCCTGTCATGTTTGCAAAGTATCTACAGCGACAAAACATACTCAGTAAAATGTAAGCTGTAGAAAATAATATTGCATACTGAACCGCCAGTAATTTCAGCCCTAGTTAAATAAAAAACACTCCTAAAATTATCCTGCATTTCCCTGACACTCCTTCAGTGCTCTGGGATGATGAATGAATGTCTTTACATGTTTAAAGCCTGCTGAGTCTGGGCTCTGAGGAGACCTGCAATAGAAGTCAGTAGGAAATCTTTTTGTTTAAATGCCCTCAATAACCACAGTAGAAGTATTGCTTCATGGGGATAAAAATGCTTTCCATGAGCAGGATATTTCAGGAATTATGCATTCAAACCACTATCATGAACTTACTTTTTTTCCAAAATAAAACAAAAGCTTTCATTATTCAGTGCAGACAGTACTTTATGTCATCTTCAGAGAAGAATAGTAAACCTGTCTGGCTAAATTCTCCATGAACTATCTTTTAAAATGTTCTAAGGTGTTAAGGTATGTAATATGGAGAAATAATATACTGTATTATACCTACAGGTACTTGAAATCAAGAATCAGTCTGTTATTCAATGTAGTAGGTTTTGTTTTTTTTTTTTTTCTCTTGCAAGGAAATGCAAGGACAGTGTGTGACACTTCAAGGTAAAAATCATACATACACCACTTTCTATGATTTTCCTACTGCATCTTGCTCTCTGTTCCTCAGAACTCTGCCAAATACACTGCATATTGTAAATATTAGAGATAGGTCCTTAATATTTACTATCTTGTCACTGCTGTGAAAATGGCTAAACACAAGTAGCTTTTAATGAGAAATTAGTTTTAACTCGCTGATTACTTAAGGGTTTATATGAGTTGAGTTGTCATTGTGTACAACATATGTACTTAGTTCTCTGGCTATGCTTGCTTGCTGGGGAAAAACTGTTTGCAACATTCTTTTCACATTTGACATAATTACATAATTATCACATGCCTTGCTTTTTTCAGTTTCTTTCTGAGGACTTTTCTTCATAAAACTATCTCTAGTTAAAACAAATGCCACATTTACTCCATGTATGTAATCCTTTTCTAGCAGTATCTCATAATTAAACAAAACAAACCCAGAGAACAAAACAGCCTTTTTATCTCTTAAAAAAAAAAAAAAAGTTATATAACATATTTTATAAGTGCATTGGACCTGAAATCCGCTATGAATGTGCTGAATGCTAAACTGCATCAGACTGTAAGCTTTAGTTTTCTGTTGCACCAGTTAGTTTTCTTGGTTATTTTAATCTTGTGAACTTTTATTTTTTCACATTTTCTCTGATGGTACTCAAATGTAAATAAATAAAAGACTCAACAATGTCCTTTAAATGGAAGATTGATAGAGATTTAATGCTTTCTTGTTAAAATTCACATGAACCTTTTCTGTAATTTTTATAAACTGTAATAATTTTGTAAACTCTCAGTTGAAAGAACTGGATTAATGTAATGATTAAGAACTGTGCGATACATCGGTTTCTTTCACACAAAAAGCACTGTATGCTTCTGAAACAAAAATTGCTATTTCTAATTTTATGTTGTCCTTTACAAAATGGGCATTGTTTAATTCTACTGGTTTATTTTGTATCACTTGTCAGTATCAAGCTGGTTTATAAAAATTAATCAATCTTGCTAATATTCATGCATGTTCAAGCTAGAGTTAAAAATATGTAAATGAGAGTGTGCAAAGAATAACTTTCAGTACTGTAGCTCCAATATCAGTCTAAAAATAGATCACTTTCAACTTTCAGAGGTCTGAAAAAATCCAGTATTTGAAAAAGTGACGTGATGCTAATGCTTGTTTTCTTTTGCATTAGTTCATTCTCATCTCTTTAGTACCCGTGGTGTTGCTGTTAAAATTATATTATCATGTGATTCCTTTCTAGTGTAAGATATTCCCCAACACACAATTGAATAAGTTTAATTTAAGATCCTTCATATTTATTTCTGCCTTTGGGTGTTACCTTGTCCATGCAGAAATTATAACCTGCTCTGTATGTGCAAGCAATTACACAAACGTTTCAAAAATTCTCGCTAGCATATCAGAAAAAGTGAAAAGCATTGTCTACTTGAAGACCCTTTATATAAAGAGCAACTTGGAAAGTAATGACAGTAGTTTTCCATTGAAAAGTAGCTGTAAGGTGTGCACTGTTGAGTACATAATATAACCCTCTGAATACTGAAGCGCTATATCTCAATTCTTTGTAACTACAAAGAATTACAAAATTTGTGTAAGAACTTAAAATGCAAGAATAGCTGGTAAAACATGAACGTTGCTCAACTTAACTGAGTTTCCTCATTTGTTAGCATTTGTATTCTAAAGTGTTGAAGAATTCACTATTCTTATAAGAGGACTTTGACACCTTGGTCTTGTCCGTTTTTTGTGAAGCGGTCCAATTTGGAATTAAATTTAAAATCTTTGAATAGTTTCAAGGTGATAAATACCTTAACACCTATTTTTTAGATTCAATTATCTAGTTGTCTTATTGTCCCATTTATCCTCCATATATTAATTTCCTGTAATAAAGTTGTTAAAAATGTCAAGTAAATAATTTATAATGGTCTTTAAATTGGTGCAGGATCTCCTTTTTTTTTTTTGTACTTTTATTTGAAAATTTTATTTCTGATTTATTTTTACAGTTAACTTAGCATAAATTAGTGTATTAATTCCTTATTACCTCAGTGACTTTTGCAGCTTCACTAATGTTAAATCTTCATGCTTCAAAGTATATGTGTAGAAAAGAAATAGTGTCAGTGAATTTCAGATTCAACTAATTTTATTTCCCATGCGCTTTTTTTTTTTAATTATCTTTTGGATAGAATATGAAAAGCTATGGAAAGAGTTTTATCATTACTGAATGCTCTTTCCATTGTTTGATGATTTGATATACAGGAGGCCAGTGGAAGTCTCATTTGCTTTTACTGTGTGTTAAAAGAGCTAAATGTAACCTTTGTCACTGGCTCTGGAGAGCTCTTACACAAAGTAATTTTCTACTAAATTGAAAGCTTCTTATAGTCAATAATCACTTTATGTAATAGACATATATCTTATCTTGTAGCTCAATTATCATATAAAGGTGCTTTATTGGGAGGAATTTTCTTAGGTAGGGGAGTTATTAGGTTGAAATCCAGCAATGTGATGAATCATTTTCTTGATTTCCATGTAAAAATCTTGTAGACTATAGTCAGGCAGTGAATGGCTCTATAGTCTTCTCAGTCTGTCATTGATATTACTCTATGGATTAATGGTAAAAGTGTTACTATGTTGGTTTGGGAAGCTAATTTAATCTGCTTTACAATCTGAATGGCTTTTTCTCTTGTTTACTAGGTAACCTTTATTCCTTTATAGTATCACTTTTAATACTGATTTACAAGATACTTTTCTTCCTGTCTGTTATGCTTTCCTTATCCAAATCTGTGCTAAAAACGGTGTGAAAATGAGCTGAAGATGCCGTTTCCTAATAAATACGTGTTTGTGACAGACTGCCTTTGCTGTATATGGTCTGGATTTTCTGGATATACCAAGTATGGTCAAGCACTCAGTTTATTTCAGGGCGTTTAAACAGAGTGATCTAGTCTGCCTAGATAGAGCACTTCAGCTCTCTGTGCTTCATGGAGAAACTGTCTTTTGAGGTATGGCCAGAGGACTACCTACTCATTGAGAGGCTGCAGCGAGCTGGTCAGTAGAAAATGCCAGGTGTACAGTGCTCTGTCTGAAATCTCACATCACTTTAGGGCTTGAAAGACTGCCTCAGGGCTGCACACTAGAAATATCTCTTCATTGAGGAGCCAGAAATATGGTGTTCTTTTTATAAGAGCAAACTCCTGAGTGAGAGGAGCTTACTCTATTTAAAAGGATGGTAATAGTGATTGCAGGCACCTCTTAATGCTTAGGGCAGTTGCAAAGAGAGTGGAAACCCCAATCTTTGTCTGTTATCTTTTGATTTCAATTAATAACTTCTGTGTCCTGCAGAATCAGCAGGGTAGTTTATTACTGTTCAAGCAATTTTGAGAGAGAAGTAGAAATAAACAAGAAGCATTACTCCAAGATGCAGTAAATGTGAGAGGAAGTCTTGGGTGTGCTGCTAGATTGTGCTTTTTTTTTTTTTCCCTTTCTTTAATCCATTACATAGTTATTGGGTAAACAGATTAAATCCTATGAGCAGGAACTAGAATCTGGGTCTCAACTCTAAAGTTTTGAAGCTATTCATCACTAAGGTCGTAGACACACAGGCATTCAATGTCAGAACCAGATATAAAAGATCTGGCATTTAGGCATTGTTAGCGAATGTCAACTATTGTACAAGAAGAATGAATAGCTTTAGAAATACGTTTGCTGAAGTATATAAGCCACCTTTCTATTATCACAATATTCTTATACACTTAAAAAAAAAAAAACAAAACCAACAAAACAGAATTACCTTTTTTTATTTAGTGTGTTAGAGTGTTACAGTTATTTTGGCTAGCAGAAAACTTTGGCAGAGAACTTTCATAGCATTCCAGGATTCTATATTCCAGGGACCATGTGGATCAAACAAGTATATCTTACTAGAAAAAGCTCAAGGGAGGGTTTCTGTACTGTTCTATTGTCAAATGATAATGTTTAGCAATCTGCTAATAAAAAGGAAGAGAATTAAGACTGTGTGTAGGAGCCTGTATAGTGGTAGTCCTGTCAAAGGCCCCTAAATAATCAGCACAATTACTTTAAAGAAGAAAATATATTGAAAAGAAAGTGTATATCTGAACTCCATGGCATTAATATATGCCTCCCCTTCTAAAATACAGTGAATAATGAATGCCTTCTGTATTTCAAAAAGGTATATAATGGGGGTGAAAATATATCTCCAGTCAATTCTCTGTCATGGCATATACAGTAGAGTATCTTACCTGATTTATTATTATAATTTGCTCTGTTACAACTAATATATTTTTATTAGTCTTCAAAGTCTTTAAGTCTCAAAAGCTCCTTTGCTTTCTGCATCTGTATGTACTGATTTTTCTCATTGTGCCAACATAGTTGTTGTCAATATTATCCCAGTGATGAACAGAGTAAATAGCCAGCTGTCTCTTTTTCTGTATGTTTTTCCTTATTTAATATTCTCATGAATATTCATAGAACTTCTATAATTATTATTGTTCAACTGTTTAACCTGAAACCACAGGATTTTTTAGTTCACTAAAAACTTACTTGTGTTTGTTATTTGAAGAGACTGGTGGTCTGGCAAAAGATTGGACTGCTAATTGTGATGCATTTCTTTGTGGTATAAAAATCTAGACATTTGTATGTGCTTAAGCTTCAAATATAAACCAAGATGATTTTGTCTAATTACCAAAACTAGAAAGAGGTTCAGCTCGTAAGCCATAACAAAAATGCTAAGTACTGTTTATTTTTCTTTATAACAGTAACTGGCTGAACTGTGCTTTTAAGATAAATGAGTGTACTCTTCATAAAATTCATCTGTCTTGCTACACTTGAATGTTTGTAAAGTAAAATGATGAGTTGCATTTGTGTAGGGAACAGGTATTAAAGAAGGCTTTTGAGGCATTACCGTGCTATAACCAGAATTATAAGTATTCATAAGGATAGTTGAAAATAATTTTAAAGAATTCAATTTGGAAGTCTAGAAAACGGTTTCTTATTAGTGTTTCATATTGTGCTCTTTTCTTACATGAACATTACTCTTTGCAGAAGGGTTTAGTTATGTGGGGGGGAAACAAATATCTTGCAATGCAGCCATCCTTAAAATGTTACCAATGGAAATGTGCCAGCCAGTTTGCTAGAAGCTAACATACATTTCACAATGTATGAAGTGATGAACTGAAGACATAGTGATTATTGTTTATAATCAATAAAATGATCAGCTACAAAGTGTCCTGAATATTTATGGAACTGGATACTACCCAAAGCTCCCTGCTTCACTTAGTGTGAAGGTTTTTTTTTTTTAGAAGCATTTTAAAAGTTGTCCCAGAGTACTTCTGCCTCTGTCACATGTTAGTTGTGAGATTTAATAAATGAAAAATGAAGGTGAAATTCTGTTACATTGTCTGTTGAGTCTGTTGCAGGGTAGATTCCAAGTAATAGACCTACAAGTACAGGACATTCTGATATATTTGTAAGCATCTACTTTGGAATAGCCAGAGTGTGTGCATGTGGAAAATCCACCATTGTATTATTAGGCTAATCTTTGGCATAAATTTTTACATAGCATGACAGTATTTGCAATAAATAACGCTGAGGACATAAAGATCTAGAGCAACAAAGTTTGTTGTTTCAGTTGCATGTAAAAACTATTTTACGGTATCAGTTTCATGCCTGTTGTTCATGTGCCTAAATGTAATAGTTTATAATATTAATAGTTATCATTAATAACACATAGTATTACTGTACATAGGTAATTGGAATTGTGCAATTAAAATACACAAAGTTAGGCTGTTGAAAATCATGCTTTTAAATATGGGCAAATATTTTCTTAAAAGGTGGTGTATGTTAGGTCAGGATTACAACATGGCATTTAAGCCTCAACCTGTTTTGTCACTTTCTACAAGTATCCCATCAGCATATGACCCCAAAAAACTCCCAAAATCCCAAAACCAAAAAAGCGTTTTCACAAACAATTCAAAATGAATGCACTGAGGAAACAAGGAAAAGATGGCTTAAAAATTCTCACTAGAATTTTAATCAAACCTCTTCTAAAGATGAGTCTCTTTAGGGGGTTCATATGATCAGCAATTCAATTTCATTTTCTCTGGCCTTTATTTCTTTTGATGAATGTTTTTTTCTGAATTGGGGCACTTGCTTTTCTTTGTTTTCAGACTCTGGAGAACTGGTGAAAGTCTGTTTTAGCCATTGTTTCTTGAGTGGGTTAACTTAAGACATAATTTTGCGTGATAATGTTCAGACGTATTATATGAGAATGTAAGGTCCTTTCATTTAATTCCTCTGACATTATTACTGAGTGGTTGACTGAACTTGTTCAAGCATCTGCTGGTTATTTTTTATTTAAATATTCTAGGTCTTCTCATACTAAGAAAGGCTTAAATATTTACTAGCCGTGTTAATCTTACTGCCTTACAGCAGTTTCAAGTAGTCTGGTAACAAAAAAAAAAAAGCTATAACTACACTAAGTAATGGTATACTGACTATACCTGCATAGGTATAGGTTCCTGTGATGCATTATTCTTATGCTTGTATAATGTGCTGTTAAATGTGTATGCTTGTGTGTGTAAGTATACGTATATACTTAAACCTGCTATATACAGTTTTGTATAATTTGTAATTACTCCTAAAAGATGTCAACAGTTTCTGGAAGCAGTCAAAACTAGCAAAATCATGCCATATGCTTTCACCAGCCTCTTCATAAATTCTGCCACTGAGACCTGTTAATAATGAAGTATATAACAAGTTATATACTTACAATCAGTGGGCACTGAGTGGTCCTAGCATAAAGCCAACTTGAGTGATTCCTATGAAAAGCTACCACTCCATCAGAAGTTTTATTCTGCTACCTTCTACAATTTATTATCACAAAACTTTAAAGCGTGGTCCAATGTCTTTTGTCTGCTACCATTCAGCTTTGCTAGCCAAGTTCAGGAGGAAGATACTATAATTTCTTTGACAGAAACATCCTGAGGGTGCACACTTAGTTCATTGCGAGTGAGAACTTGGAGGAACTGTTTCCTGAGAGACTGTAATCAGTATGAACTGTATTAATATCCCTCAATTCCTCCTTTTCTGTGTCTTCAGGAACCCAGATGTCAGATTTTTAAAAGACCTGTGTATTATGATCACTGGAGGAAAGCCTGAAGAAGATAGGCTGCTCATCTAGTCTTGATAGACTTAGCAACTGTAAACAAAGTACAACTGAGGTAAATGCTTAGCTGTTGTGGGATCTAAATTAACTGTAATATATCAGCTAGTTATTACAAGGAAGGCAGTTGTAAAACTTCTCTTTAGTGGTTGATAATGTTCTAATTGTATATATAGGAAAGGTTAGTTATTTTGGAAATGGAAAACCAAAAAAGTTTATGCATGAAAAGGTGGGTTTTTGTTGTTGTTGTTGGCTTAAAAAAACCCTCCAAAACAACAACAACAAAAGCAAAAAAAAAGCAAACCCCAAAAAACCCAAACAACAAACCAACCCAACAAAACAAACAAAAAACCCAACTAAAAAACCACCACCACCACCAAAAACTACCGCAAACCAAAAAACCCCAAATAACCCTGAAACCCCAGAGAACAGTTTGAAAATATCCTTCTGAAGATACAGAATTTGTATTTCTGAAGAAGGAAGTATCATAAGAAAAATTTCTGCACTATAAGCGTGGTGAGACACTGGAACAGGTTGCCCGGAGAAGCTGTGAATGCTCCATGCCTGGAAGTGGTCAAGGCCAAGCTGAATAGAGTATTGAGCAACCTCGCCTAGTGGAAGGAGTCCCTGCCCATAGCAGCGGGTTTGGAACAAGGTGCTCTTAAGGTCCCTTCCAAACCAAGCCATTCCGTGATTCTGTGATGTGAAAAGGGAAAGGAATCTGACCCATTTATTTAGACATAGAGAATAGTTGAAAATTTTGTTAAATAATATTGGTTGGAATATAAAATAAAACCACAACTTGGCAAACGTACATGTAACTTGCCTCAGTAATTTTATTGATTTTTAGTTGGAATTCTGAAAGTCTTATCTGCTTGGTTATCTTTTCTTTTTAAAGACAGAAATTATAAAAAATGTGTTGTTCTTTTTGTGGTGGTTGTTGCTGGTTTTATTTTTTTAAGCAAATAGGAAAAATTCTATAAATGCATAAGGAGCAAGTTAGACTGGCAGGCAGAGCTGAAGGGCTACTTAAAAACTGATAGCAACACTACATTCTCTGAAGAGTAACAGATATTATCTATCTATAATATCTAAGGGCTTGAAATGGCACTTGCATAATTCTGTATGTAAATATAAGGAAGTTATTTTTTAAAAAAAAACGTTTTCAGCGGTACTGAAGAGACTACTCAATAAATCAGTGAATATAATCCATGATAATTCCTGAGAATTGCTAACTTGATGTTTCGAGATAAATGTCTGGAATTACTGCTTGATGACTTAACCACTTAGAATTCCAGTTAGGACTTAGTACCTGCAGCTTGTTGTACTGAATGTAGTGGTGATGTCATACATAAAAGCAGCATATGAGTAATTACAGAATAATTAGACACTTATACAAAAGCTTTTTGATTATTAGCTTACTCTTATACAAGGAAAGTCTCTAAGAACTCTAAAACTTGTACTCCAGTTAAACCACTCAGATGTCTGGTAGCCTGCACTGGAAAAAAACAGTTTAAACTTCAGCCTGCGCTAAAAGTGCTTCTGCTTCACTAGCTCAGAAATTGCCAAGGATATGACAGGACTGACCTGATGTATCGGTTTAGTCGTTAGTAGCAGCTAATATCTTTTTTGTTACTTCTGCTTGTAATGTCATGTGCCGGGATTTCAGGAAAGATGAGCAAGTGTATGAGCAAAGTTCTAGCCCCACTGAAGTCCATAGGAAAATTTATAATAATTTCTTCGAAGCTGGACTTGTGTGCTTTTTTTTTTTTCCTATCTATAATGCTCTTGCAAAGAATTACCAAAACATGAAGATAGGAAATGCTGTACAGTTATATAACGAACTTAATATGGAACACAGCTGGACTATTTTGATGTATTCACATTAAAGTTACTGTAGACTGCTAAATTGTAGGATGTTTGATTGTGGTAAGCTAAGTGGCAGTTACAGTGAATAATATGCCTCCATCCTCCAACTTAGCCATTTTCCTTCATCCTCTCCAGTTCCTCCTTTCCTTCCTTCCTCTTTCTTTACCAGAGGGTTGGCTTGCTCAAACAAATGACAATAACGTAGGACAAATCAAAGGAAATAATATTGTCTGCTCATTTAATAATGTCAATCCAGACATCTGGGACTATTTTTCATGCATTCAGGCAGAAAGATCAATCAGCAGTTGCTCGGGTTTGCTGCCATTGTGTTTCATTTCCATTCCAGATTCTGTTCTGCTAATAACACAAATGCGTGTTGTGTTATTCTTTTGTTTGTAGGAAAAAATAAAGTGTCTGGAATAAAGTGTAAGTTTCCTGGGAATTTGGAAATTTAATTTCTTTTAACAGAAGAGTTCTTTTGCTTTTCTTCTTCTTTTTTTTTTTTTTTTTTTTTTTTTAACAAGTTAACTGAGTAGGAAGAAATCTGATCGGTTTGTCCACTAAAGGAAAAGAGATGACACTTATGACAAATGATGGATATTTTTGTCTAATAAAAGAGTTTAGGAAGCATGCAGATTTTTTTTGTTTGTTTTATATACCTTGTAGGAGTAAAACTTTCTCATTGAAGGAGAAAGGTGGCAAATTTGATCAGTCTTTTGTAGCTTTTTGTTCTGTAGAAAAGATTGGGAGATGCCTTATGTTTTCAGGTTTTGATCCAAAGAGAGATGTCTGAGTTGTGAATTGACATCACTCTTGCAAGTATTCATCCTGGAACTGTTTGATACAAAATCAAGATTCTAATCCTATGAAAGATCAGTGCTATCCAAAGAAAGAAGACTGGGGAATGCTAAAATACATAACTAGAAGAAACAACTGGGAAAACTAAATGTTTTGCAAAAAGCTACTTGGAAAGCAAAATACTTAAGCCTTAACTGACTCAAAGTCTATATTGTTGCTTGTAGGCAAAGGCAGGCTTGCTGAGTAGATGGAGTCCTGATCATCATGTACCAGCACCACTCCCACTTTTTCCCTATGTTCTCCTTATTTTTTTCACCTTTTTTTCCACCTCTCCTCTCCACCCACATCCATTCTGTTACTGATTCAGGCAAGGAAAGGTAGAATTCAAATATATTCATAATTATACATTCTGGTCACAACAGTCATTCATCAAAAAAGATGTATCAAATACTCTTTTTCCCCCCACTGAAAAAGCCAGCAAGTGACTCACAAATACTTTTTTTTTTTTTTCCTGGTTTACCTCCATGCACATCTTATGATAAAGGCTTTATATAAAGCAAAATACAGAGAAGAAAAGTTTCTTATATTAATTTTTCTAACAGCAAAGATGGGATTTTTTCAGACCTGAACAAAAAGTTTTTAACTCATGAATCTATCTCATTAGTTAATGTTTACTGGATTAGAGATAGATAAAGTCTTGGGGTTGTTTCTTGGAGGGGTGGTGGTGGTGGCAAATGAAAGTTTGGCAAGAATGAAACCCTTTCATACTGTCTAGATGAAACATGGTTAATATCATATTTAGTCCTGCAAGGAGGATATTTATTTTTTAACTCCAACGTTTGAATTACTTTTGGGCAGCTTTGTTTTTATACCTACTTTGTCTTGAATGTATTGCCCATAATTCTGATATATTTCTTAGTGGATTGGGGTTTTTTGCCTATTAACTGTATACAAAGAAACTTTGCTTAGTATTCACTCTATAATACAAGATAATGTTGCTAATAAATGCAATTTCGTCTCTATAGATTTTTTTAAAAAAATATGTGCTATGTAGTTTTGAAAGGTTTGTTCCTCTGCCTTTGGGAGTAAATTGGAAAGTTCAGCCAGGAGAGCTTACTTTCTCAAAGGACATAACAGGCATTGATAATGTACTGTAAACTGTAATTCTGTAGTGGCATCAGACTGCAGACTGACAGCAATCTCTTGGGTGCAAGTGCCAAGGTTGTAGTGCTTTCTCAGTGGAGTGACTGATGTTGTTAGAAGGTATGTTTGATTTCAAAGGACATTTTGTTTTTTTCTTTAAAGATGAAAGGATTTTTTACTTTTCTAATGCAAAGTTATCACTGTATAGTAACAACGAATAAAATTACTACTCTTTTGTAAGATATTTATTGTTTGAATGTAGTTACGTCCATCTTGATTTCAGCTTCATTGCTACACAATTAAATTGGGATTTTGTAAATAGAAATAGAATAGGCTGCCTGTTTCCTATTAATATGAATTGAGAGCAAAATTATAAAATTTTGAGTTAAAGTATTTTTTATTGGTACTTTTTTAATATGATTAAACTATCCTATAGGCAGCCTTTATTGAGAATTGAAAGACAAGTGAAAATTTGTTTGTTTTATTATCTTAATTATTCTCTAAATGTAAGGGACCTTGTACGTGATAAACACAAGGAAGAACTTTTCATTCACAAATACTGTTCTTGTTTATAATACACATCTGTTAATAACTATGAAATCTATTTCATAAATACTGTAATAAATAATTCTATTTGCAGCCTAAAAAATCCAATATATCAAAATATGGACCAATCATGGACCCACAGAAACTACATTACCAAATCTTAGTATTTGAAAAACCAAGGCACTTCGCCTTTTTTTACTGTAGTTGAGACAAAGATAAATCAGTTTCATATAAACTTTCCAAGTATTTATCTGACTATTAGTACCATAATTCGTGTTAGCTCATTATAACAGTATTCCACGTTGACAGAATGTTTGTTTTCAGGGAAAAAAAAAGCCAAGCAACACCTAAATTTCTTCATAACTTTTTCTTAAATTATATACTTCTCTATTTGGCACTTAATTTTTCATCATACTTGGTGGATACCATGACAGCATTCCTAGTGGTTTTGTCTTAGCGGCATCAAGCTTTATACCATGTCTTGAGCAACCTTAGTGAGGCTTTGCTTGATTTTGAGCAGGTATTTGTTGTGTTTTAGAAAGCTTTTTCTCTTCCATGAGAAAAATGTTCTTTTTGCTTCAAAATCTTTCTTTCCATTTCCATATTT
>JANHGB010067202.1:0-23216 GCA_026283785.1 Coracopsis vasa
TTTTAAACAGGGTGAAACTTGTTCAGTCTTACCTGTGCTGCTTTTTCAAAATAATGCACATCTATTTCTAAAAGACAAACACAGTGCTTTAGATGTATGATGTGCTGAGGCATTGAATACAAACAGTAAGAGCATTCACTTGTCCTGATATGTGGGTAGTGCTAACAGGCTTCTGTCACCCACCTCTGTGCCGTCATGTTGATGGGAGTCTCAGTTTTCTTTAGAGCAACAGTCGCTGTGAAATATTTTATTAATATCTTTATGCATGTGACAAGATTTGTGAAAGGGGCTGTATTTTTTATTAGAATAATTAATAAAGATTTAGTTTGGTCAGACTTCTGACCTTGTAAGACCTGTCTTTCGCTCAACCCAAATCAAAAATAAGCCACGTGTCTGAAAGCTGGTAGATTGTCAAGGACTTTAATTAATTGCCCTAAGAAACATACTATCTCTGCAGTTGCATCCTAGTTACTTTCTTATATCATGAGGGTTACAAAATAGCCTGAGTGCAATTTCTTTACATGCTTTCTCTAGGGGCTGCCAGGGGGATGGCGGCAAGGCCGGGAGGGGCCGCCCGTCCCGCAGGAGCACTCCTGCCGCCGCTGCCTGCAGGGGGCGCGGTGGCGCCGCTCTCTGCCGTTACCAAGCGAGCGGGGCAAACGGCCTCCACGGCCTCGTGCCGCCATGGAGGGGCAGCTTCGGCCCATCTACGCGGGGAGGTTTACCGACTGGTTTCCCGAGCTGTTGGCCGTGAGTGCCTTCGCCGAACGGGTCCCACCGTTGCCGCGGAGCCGTCTGCCTGCTCTCTGCGCCTTTCTGGGGCTGGGGTCTTGGCGTGGGTTGAGGGAAGAGGCTGGAGGATGTGGGGCAGGCAGGCGCCTCTCTCTGCGAACCCCTTCTCTCCTTACCTCCCCAATGCATGTGGCTCCTTTTTTTCCCCTCTTATCAAAACGGGGATAGTTGGTCAACATCTTGTGCAAGGTGTCAGATCCCAATTAGCCTAATTATGCCTAATTTTTTGATTGTGTTGTTTAGGCTGGAAAATTGCTTTCCACTGGCGATACGGCTGCGGGGTGCCTGACTGAGATCTTACCCAGGGTAAGTTGGTTTTTCAGATGCTCCTTGTGGAACTTTAGTAACGGTTTCCCATTAGGGATTGTGTTTTGAGATAAGTGTGAAACTGTATTAATCTTTTTCTACATCCCTTCTCCTTAGAAACTACTATTTTATTTTTTTTTTCAATGTTAGTTTTTGTCACATGGGATCATAGAAAATAGCTGGTGGGATGTCAAACACTTCTGGCGGTTCTTTTTCACTCTGCATGTTTTACAAAATTCATCATGCTTTCTTAGATGAGACTAAGTAGAATTGGTTCAGTTTTTCTCTAGTAACACAATTATAGTGATTATTATTAGGAATTGTTATTCCTTCTGATGAACGCCCTTCTTTACAAAGATGCCGCTCAGAATTGTTCTTCCCACATGCCTCTGAAGAGTCAGAGGACGCTGAGACACAAATGGATCCCTTGAATAACAGCTCTCTCTTTAAATGGGTGGTTAAAATATTTTTTGAAATTGCTTCATTGATGGTGAAATCAGGTTAAAGGTTTATGAAGTTATTAAATGCAGTATAAATGAAGCTTCCTGAAGTATACATGAAGAAGTGGTTATCTTTCTAAAGATGGAACCTGATAGTTGAAACTCAGCGACTCTCTCATTACTTCTGTTGCTGGTTGGATAAAATTTTGGCTGGACTATGTGGACCATATGCTCAGAAGATCAGCATCTGTAGGAACATATGCATGTGTTACAGCCCTAAAACGTCCTCATATTTTCTTCTTACCTTGGCGGAATTACACTGAAATGGCTGTGGTACATTCTCTTTAATATACTGCAAATATCTGGTGTAAAACTGTTTTTGCTTTGCTTTATATATAGTCCATTACTCCACCTACTGTGCGAAAGTTTCGGAATACAACAAATCCAGCTCCTGGTGTTGAAAGAATATTCTATGGCAGAGCAGATGATCCTGACATTGCATCTCACTTGATACATGGCATACAGTCACCTCCTTCACACAGTGTAAGAATGTGACTTTTTTACTATTGTGTAAGAATGGACTGCTTAGGAATGCCCTTAATAAGAGCAACTGATTTCTTCATAGTCAAGTATATAGGTACATAGCTGAGTGATTTACACTGCAGTGTTTCATTGCTATTGTGGATTATCTGAATTCTGAGGTCAATTAATAGGGTTTAATTAGCATGATTGAAATAGTAAAATGCTTCAAGTTCAGTGACTTCTACCAGTGACGGCTTTGCAATGGCTACTGAATTATTCATGTAATTTCAACATTTAAGTTAATGAACAGTCTTCTACCCACAAATTTTGCTGCTTTCTTCTTTACTGATTGCAGAGGTAAAACCTGTTGAGCTCTTAGCAAGAGAACTGCTGAGAATATCCTTATGGTTCAGTGTAATTACTATGTATTCTTTCTTATGTTTGGGTTGAAACTGATTTTGTTAGGTAAAAGTGATGTTTTGTGTATGTCAGACCATTTTGTGTGTATTCTTCAGAAATTTTTTTTGTAATCTGTAATCAACTGAAGATCTCATTTGTGATTTTAATCACATAATTATTGTTAAAATCTCTGAAAATAACAGTTGTGTTAGTAAAATACACTGTTATGATACATTTCATCAGCTGGGCTTGTAAACGAATTGTTTTCAATTTTATGAATGAAGAAGTTTAGACAAAGAGGAGTTCAAGTCTCAAAAAGAAGTCTTCAGGTTCAAACACTAAGTCCTGATACCAGAGGATGTTGAGTAGGACATTTACTAGGCATAGCCAAGATGGAGAAAAAATCTAGTATTTTGGTGTCCCTTCTCAGAAGCTTTACGATGGATTCATTTGTTTAGCTTGTACTGTCTATTAAAGACTGTTTCACTTTACATTATTAAGTAAATATTAACTGAAGGAAGAGTTGGAATCTTGGTGATTATTATTGGTCTTCTTTCAAAACGCAGTTTTATTTTACAACTCGGTAGATAAAATTATGTCAGTATAATCATGTAAGATGCCATTAGAACACTTATGATCAACCTTTTGTTTGTGTGTATATGAGGGGGTAGCCATGTTCATGTGTGCATGATTGAATTTTGCTGGTTTTCGTGCTTCTTGTGTTTTTCATGATGTCTTTAGGCAGCTTCATTGCTAAATCCACCTCCTAAAACTAGTTTTCAACATAAAATGCAAGACAAATTAGAAGCAATCTACTTACGCAATCGTAGAGCACCCTTGGGCAAATCACATGATGCTATGTTACCTAAGGACTTGGATATACTTAGTACTACATTTGGAACAAGTACCATCCAAGGTAGGAAAATTCAGTGTTAAAACAATTTTTTCCAAATACAAGATAATCTGCAATTTAGTATATAGCATGTATTCTATGCTTTCAACAATTCCAGCTTAATAGAAAAGCTTTTTTTTTATAGCAGTTATTGATAGGCATAAAAATGTATTAGTGCTTTTCAGCTGTAACAAGGAAAAGAGCAACTGAGAACCTTTGGTAACTAGTAGGGCTTTTGGCTGTGTTCCAGATCTGTGTTCGGAGATTTCCCTGGGGAGCTGTTTAGGTAGCTGACAACTTTCCTTCCCAACTATTCTAACAGGTCTAATAAAAGATACTACCTTGACCTGTGAATCTTTCTTCCATAGATGGGAGCAAATGTTGACTATGTAGCTCTCTTGCAACAGTTATGTTCATCTCAGTTTCTGTGATTTTTATTTTTTTCCCTAGTCCCATGTCATTATGCTGTAAGATTCCTATAGATTGACTAGAAATGTGGTAGAAAGTATCATTCTTCCACAGTATTAGTGTATTTTATAACAATATAGTGTTTAAAATTAAGAACAAACCAGACAAAACACCTATCTCCCTTACCTTCCACAACCATATATTTATTCCTTACTTTCCAGATGTATCAGGTGGAGAGGTTATAAATCCACCAAAAACTTTTGAGGAAGTGGATAAAGAAGCCAGAGAAGGACATGATCTGTACATTGTGTCACACAATGATTATTACGCGGGTAAGTTCAAAAGCTGATAAAAAAAATTCTAATATAAATAAAGGTAATTTTTCCTCTTTGTGTGTTCAACACATGCTGCTATTTTTTGAGACATATACTATTGCTTCTTACTACTGTATTAGTATAATATTAATTCTTTTTAAAAGTAATGATGTGAAGAAAATACATGCAACTGGGAGAGCGTGACCTGTTTCTATAAATGTAGATCACTTTGTGGTGAGTGCATTAGACAGTATAGGAACTTAATGAAGGAGCTGGTAGCCTGACTTCTTTTGGGTGCTATTTGAAAAACAAAGTATTTCCAGGAAACTAGAAACTCATAGATGCCCTGGTTGCTTATTGAGTTTGGCATTGTTTATGCCACTGAGAGCAATTTAAAGCCACAACCCATTCCAGTACTTTCACCTCTGGTTCCTCTCTTGTCAGTATCCGAACAGAATTTCAGGGCAGCTAGACTTTTTGATGGGGAGCTCAGCATCACGCTCTGATTACAAGGAATTTCAGACTGCTGACTGGCTCTCTGGAATGCAGATTCCTCAGCCTACAGCACCTTCCTGTGAGTCTGTTCCATGGCTTCTTTTTCTGCCCTTTGAGTGGGCTGCATCCACTGCTTCAGCCTCTGGGGGCTGTACCTGTGTGAAGTAGTCTGCTCAGGGATGGTTACTCTTTATCTCACAGGTCTGCACAGGATCAGAGTGACAAACAACAGTCTGAAGTCCAGTACATGTATTACTTCTGCAGCCACTTCTATTTTGACCAGTTCCATCATTTCCACTTAGGCTGAGAAACTTACATTGCTGCTCTATAAGATTAGTGTTATAATAAAATTGTCCATTGCACTGGTACCAGCAGTTTTGTAGGTATAGGCCAAACATGTAGGAAACTGCAGTGCAGGTATTTTAGTTGTAGTCACGTAAATTTGATATGGAGGCAGTTACACAGAAGTGAAATTATAGCACTGAGTTCTCTCACTAAAAGATTCTACTACAAGTACTATTTTTATAAATTGGCCAAACTTGTAATTTTATTTTTCTGATTTCCCACCTTTCTTAGGTGTTTTAGTGGAATTGGTCATTATCTGTTTCTGTCTCCTTTGTAACTTCCATCCACAAAATCATGGAGAGGCCAAGACAAAACCAGACAGACAGAAGGGAAAAAATGTCACTATGCGTCCCAGTTTTGAAACATAACGTAAAAATTCCAAGCTGCCATAGAGCCAGAGGATGCCGTTATTAGAAAACATGGAGTGAACAATACTTTTTGAAAGTTCTAATTGCCATTCTTTTCAAAAGGTGATTGAAAAGAGATTGAAGAAACAGAATGATATTTTTTCTGTGACAAGAAACATGTGCTTGCAGCTGACTTTCATAGAGTACTTATGTGATATTCTTGGATGTGAAATTTCCTTTTATAGTCAAGACTGGATTAATAGGTTTGTGAACACGTAGGTAGTGTCTTGTTTACAGTGAAGTCAGTGACAAAACTTCCATTGAAGTCAACATAGCAAAAGTATATGTGAAAGAGCAGCACCTCAAAACCACTTTGTTTCCTTTTAGCAATTTTTTTAACAAATCATAAATTAAACAGTACATGTCTCTGCTGAGCTATGGACATTATCAGAATGATTTTTTCGTGACCCTTACTACTTAGGCTACCTGGTATTTTTTCATTAATTCTGTTGAGCTTTCCTTCATTAAAACTTAAAAGTACATCCAACTATTTTACCACTGAAGCAGTTTTTGCTTTTTATTTTGCTTTTTACCTTCACTTGTAGCAGTGAGTTTATTTATAACTACTTAATAAACATGAGGAATGCAAATTACTTATCTTTCATTGAACAGAATTGTTAATTAGTTATTTGCTTGTGTTTCTTTATTGTTTCTGTTCTTTATTGTTCTTAAGAACGAAGAGACTTAGTACATTTTTCTTCCCAGAAATACAGATTTAAATGCTTTCTCTTTCTACAGGGGAAGCAATAAATAGGAAGTATGACTCTCCAAACTTCTGCAAGTCTTTTGTTTATGGAATAAAAACCCCTCACTTTAAGGATGGGCGATATGTATACAAATCCTTAAATTGGCCCTCTGTTCCAGAATCGTAAGTTGCAATGAGTTAACTAGTTAAATTGTGGTGTGAGTTCTCAAGAAGAGTGAGTCTTCATATTTGAAGATAATTTTACATCTCAGAATATGTCCAATATGTCCATAGCTGTATTGAACCTAATAGAAATTGCAAGGAATAATTTTCAGAATAGTTTGTCCAAAACAGTTCTACCATAGTATTATACTTTATGTCTTTAGCATTGCATAAAGACACTTTTGATTTTAAATTAGAAGATTTTTCAGTTACTAGATTTGTGTTTGCCTTGCAAAGGTGTTGCTGTTTCCTTCTGACATATAATATTTTTAATATTATTGAAAAATTTTTGAGTATTGTTAAACAAATACTTGTGAGAGTTAGTGTTATAATTTCTAGAAAGACAGCAGAAAAAATCGTATCAAAACAAAGTCATGATTTCAAAGAAAAAATTTCAACCTCAGCTTGAAAAAGTCGATATGTAAGCAAAACTGAGAACAAAATTCACTCATGTTTGCCAAGTCACCAGTATCTCTTTCTGTCTTGATTAAAAATGATAACTGTGCAATCAGTACTTTCACTGCACCTCTCAGTCACAAGAAGGGACTTTCTGCCTGCCCTTATTAGGCTGATAAGTTGTCAAGTTACTAATGAGGGCTGTATTGTGTCTATGTGGTGGAGTCTTACTGTTGAAATGGTCTGTATCTGAATTGATCAAATTTACATGTAACAAATTACAAGCACACTGTAACACTTTATTTCCCCTGTCTTTTGTAGTTAGGAAGGTTTGAAAGAACTGAAATGTTTTACCTGCTTGAGGATTTGACCATTTTTGCTTACTCTTACACTACTTTTGGTCATCTATGTTACATCACCTATATTCTTACTTTATTACTTCCTTGGAAAAGGACATGGAACTAACTTGTGTTGTTATCTAGCATCATGTCTCAATCTGAGTCATATCATTGCAATGCCTCATAAAACCTCAGGTGATCAGGAACAGCTTTTTAATTTTACAGAACAGTGCTTATGAAAGGCTACAGTAGTCTTACGGTACTGTGTGGTCAGGATCCAGCTGTGCCACAAATCTAGAGTTCCTGAATGTATACACAAACTGTCTTTGCAGATGCTCTAGATTTCTGCAAAATCATACCTGAAGACTTACAAACAACATTACTGACTTTGTAGCAAAATTTAATTTTAAGCTCAAGATCACAGGCTTAAGTGACTCTGGAGGACATGCCCATGGTACCTGGTAAGGAGTGAACACAAATGTCAGCCAGTTTCTCCTCTCCACTTCACTGTGTCCCAGCATAACGTGAAGTAGACCTGGAGTAAGAGCAACATGAGGCCGTATGGTCAGTCAGTCAGGGAATATGTGTTGCAGTGCAGGCTTAAACCCAGCACTAATATTACAAGGCAAGTACAAGCTAACATAATTTTATTTAGTGAATTTTTCACCATCCATGTCCTACGTATAACATGAAGATAAGAAAAGCACACAGCGCTTCTATCTCTGTGTGGTTTTGGGTTTTTTGTGTGTATGTGTTTGTTTTGTATTTTAGAACAAAGCACGGATTCTGTTTTCAATTTTGATGGAGATTTCTGATTCATGTGACGGTTTTTATTATTATTTAATAATAATTTAATTATTATATGGAGGTAAAATGAATATTGCATCTTTTTCCAAGTAATAGGCAAACAGATCTTTAATGTCACCCACAGCATCTTAATTTTCTGGTAAATAAAACTGAGCCAGGTTTTCCAGATGGGTATTGGCTTGGTTTCTGGTTTTGGTAGACATGAAATTGCATGTGAAAAAGTGGAGATGTGATTCCTGTTTAGCCAAAAGTAGTTCATTTGGAGACATTATTTCAATTGGAGATCTGGTTTGTCCTAAACATTCCTATGATTTTACTAGTATGTTACAAGGACTTTTCTCACTCATTTCTGTTTTTAGAAAAAAAAAGAAATAGCATAGAATGTTTTTCCTTTTAATGAGTATAAATGTTCAAAAGGTAAATATTTATGTTTGGTTCTGTTATATTACAAACAGCAAATGTTCCAAGCAGGTTTATAAAGGGATGCTTTTCTGGAATAGCAACTTCAAAGCAAAGTACTGATAAACAAATTTCAGGTGAACTATGTGTATCATGCCTTATTACATAACAGATGATCCAATTAATTTTTTAATAATAGCACAGGGTTTATTTTAGCTATTAAACTATTTGAAAATTAACAAAGAAATGTGCTTATTGACAGTATAGCAGAAACTAAGAATGTTCCCTCAGACCGTACATTTGGAGTGTCACTCTGTCCATATAGATATGGTAAGTTCAGGGGCAGAATAAAATATTATCATGTTGAAACTATGCTGAATTAATTACTGTTGGTTGTATAATATAAAACTTTCCTAAAATCTTGGAGGCAAGGTTCAGAAATGTAACAGTGATAGTAAAGTTTTTTGGGGAAAATTTGAGGTGAAGTTGCTAGTGCGAAAAAAAATGAATGTCAGAAATAGAGAAACAGCAGAAAACTCATATTGACATCTAAGTGACAAAGTTAAAATGGTTATTTAAAACAGTGACGTGTCTTTCTTCTCAATGATTTTTCCTGCACTTCTATAAAAAGAGAAAAAATATCTAGCAGTAAATAAGAATACATTTTTGAAGGTAGCAGAGAGACAGAAAGTGGAAATGAAAATAAAAAAAATCTTATCATTGTGACAAAATTTTGAAAGTTAGTCAACTCAAATAGTCAATATTGGGATTGATGGTGTTTTAACGTTATGGCTCATAACTAGGGAACACAGCTAATAGATAGGCAGCAGAAAAGGTAAGTGGCTCAAAGTTATTTAATAAGTCAAGACCAGAGAAGGCTTGTTCAAATTCTGCATAAGCATTCATACACACTTTACTATGTAGTGTAATAAAGTTAAATATTTTAAGTGTGTAGGTATGCTGGTCCTATAAGGAGCAGTAGAAGAACTGAACAAAAAAATTCATTATTAACAAATAGAAAATAATGCATGTACATTTCTGTTAGAAGGGGATTAGATGAGCTACTAATATTTATTTGACTCTGAATGAACTTCTACTACAGAAAGTGATCTTGGTGCTCGGGCACTTGGATGAGAATTGTACCTCAGTGTGCCAAAGTGTTTAAAAATAGTTATAAACTTAGGATATGTAGAAAATGGAAAGAGTAACACAAAATTAGTAGATTGTCTTTATAGAAATAAATGGTATATAGTTATCTGAAATATTACATTTACTTTCACATTGTTTCTTGTAACAACCAATACAACAGACTGGAAGTGATAGATTAATTATACATGTTCTTTTGGTCTCAACTATTTGGACATTGAGTAACTCTTACTGCTGTCAGAAGCTTTTGGAATCAGTGGATGGGTTTGTGAAGCTATATTAAGATATTTCAAAAGCTTTGATATTTACTGCATATGAGTAGAGAAATCATCATATGGACCGTTTGATCTTTAAATGAAATGTATCAGATGTTTAGCAGTGCTTAAAATCAGCATCTTGAAACTGAAATTTTCCTTTTGAAAAATGTCCATTTTCTGTATATGCACAACTAATCAAGGAAGTGTTAATTTTTATAGGAGTTGCTGAACTTCTTCACCATGGGGTTCCATGTGAGATCCTCCATGGGAAAGACAGAGGGAGAAGTCTTTTGACTAAAGTTCGGCAGAGTTTGAAGAAAGCTAACTATGAGAATTTTGACATGCTACAAGAAGCATTCAGGCATTATGATAAGGTTAGTGCTTTGAAGAAGTATAAATGTAAAGGAATGCATGACACAGCGTTCATCTATGGAGATACAGACGTGAAGAAACACAAGCATAGCAAGGCAAATATAGATGAAGACTATAAAGACAAGGTAGCTTAATAGTTATTCTTTATTCAATCTACTATGATATGCTATGGAATTAAACACAATGGTATTTGCAGACTTCCAGGCATATCCAAGTTAACAGCAAGCAAGGGACATGTGAGCAGGAATAATCTTAGCATTTTTCGCTCTTCAAAATTTGGTATTTCTTCTTAAAAGAAAAACAGTTGAAGGGATTATGTTCATATTTTCTTCCAAGCTGTACTTTTTGACTGAGTCTCTAAGCAGCAGAATTTCAGATCTTTTTTTCTCTCTGGAAGAAAGTTTATAATTGACATTTCATATACAACATAAATTGCAATGTATACAGAATGATTGATGCCTTACTTTCAAAAGAAATCTTTGCTTTGCCTCAACATTTATGATCAGATTGTTATCTTGTCGTAATACTCTGTCACACTCTTTTATTCTCAAATCATTGTATTAAGTTGAAAATTATTTTTTGACACTTAATTTCTAAATTACTAAGGGTTTCTTTTTGAATTCAGCAATTTTGCTCTTCTGAAATGATGTGTCTGGTGCTGTATTTACATATATATATGAAAACACGAATGTGTATGTGTTCCTTTTGGTGGAGCCATTTTATAATGGCTATTGTAACAACTGTTTTGTTTTATTTATAATAGAATGGTGACGGAATGATAGACAAGGACAACCTACGAAAGTCCTGTTTTCAGCTTAATCTGAATCTAGATGATGAGCTCCTGGATTCCTTATTTGACTGTTGTGATTTGGATAAAGATGGCCTGATTAATTATTTGGAGTTCACAAACTTTCTGAACTGGAAAAACAAAGTGGCTGTTAAAGAGTTTGAAGAAAATATAATTGCAAAAGGTAGACGACTCAGTACGGGGAAATCATGGTGATGATCTTATTCTCATAATAGCTATTGAAAGGACATTGCTGTTGTTGGCTGGGTGCTCCTTTAGAAAGGTAGGATTTAGAGAGTGCCTACCACTGACAGAACCTCAGATTACAAAAAGTTTTTCAGAACCCTGGAGTTCTGTGTTGCATGTTGAGAATGTTGCATAAATCAGGAGAAGGTAAAAATTCTCTTAGAATCTTTATCAGAAATGCAGATTAATTATCTTACCTACTTTATAGTTTTTCAAGGATTTAAGGAATGGTTTTTACCTCTTAGTCTATAATGTGCTGATAATAAATCTTGGCTGTGCCATAACTTTTGCTTATAGCAGAAAAAATGGATGCTCTTTTTCTGCCTGAAGACACAAAGGAGCTGATGGTGAAAGATCTTGTGTTAAAAAACCTGGAAAGCTCAGAAAAGACACCAGAAATACTTACAAGACCAACAGAGCATGTATTTGCGAATTATCAAACAACTTCTTCTCAGTACAATGCTGTAGTAGGTGGTCTTCCAGCAACGTGTAAGTACAATGAATGGTACTTCTCACTTCTCAGCATTATTTAAGACAAAGTCAGCAACAAGTTGAAAAAATATTGCTACAGGTTCTACTAACATACAGTAGTGAATTAATTTATCTAAACTAAGTTTGTTTAGGATTGTGACTTGGAAGTTGCATGACTTGGATGTTTTGCATGGTTAATCGATTGAAAACATGCCAGTTAATCTAGATGTCTTTGAGAAATTAAGCTAGTAACTTTAGAAGAACAATATCATGTTGGAATCACCTAAAAATGTTTTTGTCTGGTAGTTCTGGGTAAGTTCTAGAATATTACTGCAAGATCTCCTGCTGTCATGCTTCATGATGTACTTGAAGCTAGAAATTCTAAAAATACGAAAAAAGAGATGAGGAAGAAAATTATGAGACTCGTTATTGAACCTACATGTGACAAAGTATCAAATTTGTTCTTATTTAATACAAAATATTTTTTTCCTCCCTGGCACTGTCTTTACATACAGGCTTTTCCATGCTGCCTGTTGATTGATTTCCATAGGTTGTCCAATGCGTGGTGTTCCAAGTATTCGTTCAGATCTTCCTGCTCCTCGAATTCGCCGCCTCAGTGACAGAACTAATTATGGTGATGATCCCAGTGCTTATGCATTATTATTCCCTTCTGTCTTCAGTCAAAAGGGAGTGTATGAAAAAGACTTTTTCAAAACAAGACCAAAGGCAGAGGTATAGTGCATTTTTTCAGAATATTCTGAAGAATGGGGCCTAGAAAGATGCTGGAGAGGAACTCTTCATCAGGGACTGTGGCAATAGGACAAGGGGTAACGGGTTAAAACTTAAACAGTGGAAGTTCAGGTTAGATATAAGGAAGAAGTTCTTTACTGTGAGGATGGTGATGAACTGGAATATGTTGTCCAAAGAAGTGGTAAATGCTCCGTCCCTGGTGGTGTTCAAGGCCAGGTTGGACAGAGCCTTGGGTAGCATGGTTTGGTGTGAGGTGTCCCTGCCCATGGCAGGGGGAGTAGAACTAAATGATCTTAAGGTCCTTTCCAACCCAAACCATTCTATGATTCTATGATTCTTCCAAGATAAATATACCTCTAGCCATGTGGGAGTGGAAAGTCGTATTATCAAATAAACAGTTTGTAAAACTTACTGGTGCAACATTGCCATCTTTCTTTACATTCATTCAGCTATCTGATAAATATATGCTTTTCACATTCAAAATTATTCATAAATGTGGTAGATACTAATTTTATTGAAATCCAACTTCAATAAGTAATATGAGGAAGTACATCAGGGTGTTGCTACTAACATGCTCAAATGCTGTGTCGAATGAGGGTTGGTAATTAGTCTGGGCTTAAGAGTCTGTGACTTATCATTTCTGCAATCTGATAAAAGCAAAGCAGTTTTGAAATTTCCATCCTTGCACATATTCAAATTTCTGAACAAGGTCTTAAGCAACATGGTTTAACAGTAAATGATAAAGTTAGCACTGCTTTGATTACGTGGTTGGATGGATGATCTCCAAAGATCTATTCTAACCGAAGTTATTTTATGATTCTCTGTATTAAAAAAACCCGTAAAATTTTTACAGGTGTGTAAAACTAGTTTCTATCACAGAGGGGTGTTCAGTAGAAAATTTTACCCAAGGTGCCTCTCCTCAAACAGACATGCAGGTTTTGCTAATGGCAAATTCAGCAAACTGTGTGAATATATGTTTTAAGTGCTCTGCTGAGTCTTCGTCATAGGCTCAGATCTACAAAGGACTTTTACAGTGGTAGAGGATATAGGGAGTCACGCCCCAGCGCTGTCTCCTCTTGTATTTCTGAAGAGAAAGATAGGATGTGGGGACTCTGTGATTTTTCTATCTGATATCTCTGGGTGCTGCTACCACCCTGTTATTTCACAGTCCAAATGCTGTGAACCCCACAAAAATGCTAAAACAACTTTGCTGCTTTCTCAGTATTGTTTATTCTTTTGCATCTACATTTTTATGCATTTTCTAGTGAAAAAATATTGAGAGGACTTCATTACCTGAAATACAGTTTATGAGACGGTTGTAACAAAATGTGAAATTTCAATCTAAAGTGAGAAAAGAAGCCTTGACAACATCTTTCTCTCTACTAGTCATTATATTAAATAGTCACATTTGAAAGTGGATTTGGAAATTGAGTATGCATTTTACGGAAAAGCATGTTGTTAGTTAGTGGCTGGAGGTGTAAAAGGTGTGGTGTCATGTTCTATATGTATCCATAAAATGGCTTGTCAGAGTGTTGTATACGTGAGCATTTACCATTTTATAGTCTAGCTCTGAAGTGGGAAATCCGTGCATGAAGAATATAGCTAACAGTAAATAGAATTCATGCTTCATTGAGAAGCCCATTATACCTGTCAAGCACTAGATAAAACTCTTCTCTGAAGTTATAATGTTGCCTGAGATGCCATACTTCTTTATAGACTGTATGGGCTATGCAAAGTTCAGTACAGAACCACCTGTGAGTGTGTTAAATCACCCTATACTCCTGTTTCAGTGTTTGAATGATGGTCTTTATTTTGAGATGGAGCATTAATATTTTCAAACATGTAATAAGTAATGAAATTATTATATGAAAGCCTAGAGTAACTTAGTACTGCTGGGTTAATTTCTAAGAAATGAATGCAAATTCTCAGTATAAAGCAGTTTCATGAGGTGACTCTTTGTGTTACAGAAAAACAAAATAGTTCTAGAGCCTGCTGTTTTCTTTACTGGAATTTGTCCCAGTCTACTGAAGAGAACAGAAGTTATGTAACTGAGTAGTATTGTGTAATTTATATTCAGTAAGATCATGTTAATAGTAGGTAAGGGTCAGTTTAACCCCATCTGTAAGTCTGTGGTTTAGTCAGTGATTATTTTATGGCTGTTGATGAGTCAGGGCAGGGTTTTATTTTAATGTGGCGAAGCCAAGTTATAAGAGCATGTAGTCCTTTATTTCCTTGGAGTGATAGCCTGTAATGGAATATTACTTTTAGTTTGACTTTTAAATTTCACTAGCTTGCTGACGACATTAGATCAAGTCCGGTTTGTCTTCCTCAGGAGTAATGTTATTGATTTAACTGAAACAACACCTATGCCTAAGGAAACAAAATTTAGTTCATGTTTTCCTCTTGTAATTTCAGCTGGCATAAACTGTCATAGATTTATTGGCTAAGATGAAGCTGTAGATTTGCTGTACTGTGAATCAAGCCTGTGTTTATTACAAAAGACAGTTTTAGAAAAAGGTGAAAACAAGGTTGATTTGACTGTGTTAAAGGTCTTTACTAAAGCATGCATAAAATCTCCAGAGCATTAAGGTAACACACATGCACACAAACGATAGAGATGAAGCCAGACGTTTGCTTATGCTATCAAAAGCACAAGTTATGTCAATATTCTTCTGAAACCACCTTCCTCTAATGAGTCAACAGGTCAGTGTGTGGAGCATGCAGCAGGAAGCATCCAAGTGAAAAAATACAGGAAAAAAAATACTTCTGCTGAATTGCTTTGGTGTAAAACTATAGCAAGACCTAAAGTTGATGTGACCCATTTCACTTTAGTTGCTTGACCCACTTCTCTATACCAACTGAAGATCTTGTGTATAGTACTCTTGCTGTGAAATACAGGAAGTAATATAATTGGATGTATGTTGATAACAGCGAACAGTAAAAATACAATGGATAAAAAGGACTTGACTTACAGCTTTTGAAAAGCATTTTTTTTCCCCCGAGTCTTCTGTGTTTGATTTTTCCAGTGTTGAAGTTGCATTAACATTACTTTATTAACTAAAGACAATTTTGTGCACCACAAAAGCACCACAGCTTTCATTGCAGTGCGATTCAGATTTCCATAAATAGGAACTTTTTTGGTTAATGAAGCAGGATGTGGTCGGTAGTTTTTATTTAAGAGTGGGAAAATATTCTTTGGCAGGTAGAGATTGCTGATTTATGTAAAAGCCAGACTTTATAAATTTGAAAGAAAATTCTGACCAGAATTACACAAATTCTATTTTTTTGTAGATTGCAGGAATTCTATGCAACATTGGCATGAACATTTCAGATGAAAGGTTTGAGGAGATATGGAAGCAAGCCTCTATGAAGCATCAGAAAGAAGAGGTTTATGTAGAAAGCATCAAGAACATACTAGATAATATATATGCATCACACACAGAAACTGGTTGCTAGTTCTAGTCTTTGGGTACTGCATTTATTTAAATTGACATCACTTATAATTCTGATGCTGAGTACAATAAATATTTTCAATAACGTGTTTACAGAACTCGGATTCATTGTTTATTGTCTTTCTGAACACTGAGTTCACCTCATGTATACGAAACTTACTGCTATCATTGTGGTTAGTTGGAACTGGTATCCATAAACAGGATACAGCGTATTTGTAAATGGAATGAAAATAGAATGAAAATATTTATCTTACATCCTTTATTTTATTTTTTTTTTACAGCATTTCTGAGTCTAAATAATATTTTGACTGTGGACACATTTTCTATTTTTGAATTTATTTTTTTCTCTTATAAACAAAATGACACTTTTGAAAATACTGAAGATAAATCTTTCGGATAGGCAAGACCCCTTAAAGATTCTGCTCATAGAATGGCATCTTGCCTTGCTTCTAAGTTTCCATGATTTCTTGTCAATAAAATGGTAGCTAGCAGAGATCTGGTTTTGGGAAGTCGACAATTTGCAGGAAGTGCTTTACAGTAAGATACTAAGGAAACTGCATAGTTATGGGTATGGGATCAGAATTGTAGTCATAAAATATACTCTGTAAGAGCCCCTAGATTAAGAAGAGCTAAAATAAATGCCCAGTTGTGTGGCAGAGGGCTTATGTTCTTTATGCAACCTTATGGCTAGTAGGTAGTTGTAGTCAGCTTTCACAAACAGAATGGATATTTGGAGGTGTATGTGCCCATTACATAAAAACCTAGGCTAGGTAGTCAGAAAAGTTTGGAAGGGCTTTCAGAGAGCTAACCTGTGAGCAGTGCAGTTTCTTGGTAAGAAGGATCTTCATAAATTAAAAACACTTGATCGTCATGGAAATCTCAGTTAATGTAAATGAAGTCTAGTAAGAATAAACAATGGTAAGCAAGTAATAATAAAATTTGCAACTGTGAATTGGGATGTTCAGTCTTCACCTACAGTACTGAGCTTGCTACAAAACAAATGAAAATTGTTTTGTATTGACAGTGGGAATGATTACTTTTAGACTTTTTCAAATTAATTGAAAAGAGAAATCCTTGCTGAGTTCAGTTGTAACATACAGGATTTCAGGAAGGAGATCACTTTGTCACCTATTAGTGCGTTAAATACCTTAGTAAGATTTTGAGGGTGTTTCCAGCCAAATGTTTTACCAAGTTCTACAATGTGAGTAAAGGTTCTGTATATCTTAAATACTAGGAATGTATGTGTAATGCCAGCTTACAATTTCATTGTAATGCTTAACTCATGATTGTTAAGATTCCTCTTTTGCTAGTGTTTAAGAAGCTTGTAATTTACTAGGTTGTACAAGCCAGACCTTTTGGACATTATTATTGTAGTATTAATATTAGTTGTTTTAGATTAAGTAGGAAGAGTTTGCTTTCTGTTATCTCCAGGGAGCAGGCAGTAGAAATGCTGCTTGGTGAAGGCAGCTTCTTTCCTGCCATGAATGTAAGTTCTGCTCTATTGCCTTGCCTTTCCATCCTTCTGGAACTGTGCATGCACAGAGAAGCATGCAGAAAGCAGACTGTGACTGTCCCAAGTGGAATCATGACAGAAAGATGAATGTACTGTGAATTTCAGTTGAATTTATTATGTCAGAATTTCACTACCTCCAGTGAAATTCTTTAAAGTTCCTCTTCTGCTCATATAGTGTGGGAGGGAAGAAATCTTTACCTTCGTTGTGGGGCACTTTAGAAATCATTGGACAAAGCTACTTTAAAAAAATGATGTGTCATTTTGTCCTCAATAGAACATTTTAGGTGAAAGCTGAAAATTCTGTGTACCCATTTTTTGAATCTACTGTAAAGATACCCATTTTCATTCTTCTACTTTCAGTAGTATCTTTTCCTTTGTCAGGGAATAGGAATTAACATTGTTCTTTGGCAATCTGCTAAAAAAGTCCAGAATAAAAAAGACTGATAAATCATAGTTTAGCTTTTTTGCCAGTATGTTTCTAACCAAAGGCAAAAGGTTTCCTTTTGAGCTTGGCTTTGAAATGAACCGGAAGTGGTGTTCACCAAAACTTACTTCTTCTGAAGCTTTAAAGGATTAATCACTGAACAGAGCTACTTGTAGGTGTTTGTTTTTCATCACAGTATACATAGGAGGCCCCTGAGAGATGTAATTGCTGTCACATGGACAGTTACTTCTGTGAAGTTTTCCAGTCCTTTTGTTTTCCTTTTGTTAAATGCTTTGTGCAGGCAGAGTTGGTGCAGATTTTTGTATTTCATTTGTGTTTGACTTCCCAATGTGTGTGAATTCAGTGATGTGTTTATAGGGTTTAGAACTGCAAATTGTATTTTGTGATTTTATGGTTCCCTTAATATATTCCAATTGACAGAAAAGAAAAAGTTTGCTTTCTTCTTTCTTGCAGCATGATTGCCTTTATCTAGGTATGGAGTTGAGGTAACTGGGACAGTACACTACCTGTGGGCCATATCCAAGGCAAAGTTTTCCAGAAAGGGTGAGCAAACAACCATCACTATGACACAAAAGCCAAGACTTTGTGGACAAAACTAGTCAACAGCAAATCCTGTCATATTCTATTTTTGTCATAGAAGTTTCCTAAAAATAGACACTGGATGAAAGACACAGCACATGCAGATATTTCTGCACTATTTCTCAATCTTTGTTTCACAGCAACAATTATTTCAAAGAATAGCATATTTTTTATTGGTTCTGTTAAATGAATTGAACTCCTCTGAAGTTCGTCTTAGAGCAGATGTATTTGAAGACAGATTGGGAGGTCTTTCTTTCTACAGAGGTAGAAGACAGCATTTTCTTCTCCCCCCAGAGCCATGCCAGGGGTACTGCCTTTCAATGCTTGAAAACACTTACCTGTTAAAGATAAGGCTGAAGATTTGAATATGCAAAATTATTTTTTATTAATTTTCTATTTCTGGCTCTTAATCTTTATAATGTGAATATTAGTACTGATAAACATTCAGCTAATGTGACTTATTTGGCACTGACTTGTGCTATGTAGGGCAGATGTTGGACTCAATTACTCTTTTTACAGTTGTTTAGTGGAAGAATTCATCTGTGTAATGACTTGTGTTTGAGATGCTGGGCGATCCAACCCACTGTCTTCTATGGAGATATGAGAATAAATAAATGTAGACCTTGCCTTCATATTATGATTACAGAACTTTAAAATATGTCTTATGGAGATTAAGTATCAGTAAACAGAATTGCTGGCTTTCAGTGTTTTATCTGACTCAAGTAAATTTCCTGATTCTGGAACTCAGAAGTTAATGGCCAGTTTTGCTTGGTTGGTTGGTTTGTTTTTTAAACAAATGTATGTAATTATTTGGGCACTAAATATAATGTTAATAACCCTTTATGCTAAGAATACTTCAGATGGCTGGCTGAGCAGAAAAGGAGGCATTGGGGCAACATGCCCAGAAGTATGATTTAAGTGTTCATCATGCCAACAGATATGAATAGGTAGGATATCTTTGGAATGGCTTATCCAGCCTAATTAGTAGGTGTTTGCCATTAGGAGGTATTTCTTTGGAAACCAGTTATTTGCATTCGACAGTTTGTCATTGGGCGCCATCTGCCTGCATGGTTTCACCTTGCTGAGTGGCCAGATTGCTTTTCTGGCAGATGGGTATGAGTTTAGGCTTGCCAAAGCAGCACTCAACGCTGCATGTCTGGGTAGTTGGGATAGGATCAATATTTCTTTATTCTTCTCGATATTAATTTTGAAAATGCCAACATAGATTATGCAAACCTGTAGGAAATGTTCTGGCATATTTGATAAGGATTAATCTTCAAAGGGAAAGGAGTCAAACCAGTCTTTGCTGTGTTCAGATTTGCGAAGGTAGGTGCTTGTTGATTTCTGCCAAATGTGTGTGGCCTGTCTAAGCAGACTGTAGTAGATAGAGAACTTGTTCGTCCTCGACCCACACTCCTGACTTCCAGATATCATAACCATGGAAAATTTATATTCCTTGGGATACAAATATGTTCAGCTGTGTTGTGAAATTAGGAGATTAGGTGGTAAATTCTATAATACTTTAATAGTAAATCTTTGATGTATTCTGCATGTTTTCAAGGCTCACTTCTCCTTCCAGTGCCTAGATGGAAATGAAAATGGCAAGCCTAAGACCTAATCTGAAAAAAAGACAAGGGCCTAAGTATCACTAACAGATTATTATATCTTTAATAATAGGGATCGTACATTCTACATCCTAAACAAATAATCTTGCCTGTGATATATACTTGCTAGATAAGGTTCTACCACATAATCAGATCGAAAGCAGACAGAGTAGCTTAAGAACACATATTTCAAGTAATTGCTTTTCTATAAGCCTTGAATTTTTCTGCAGATTCTAGAAAATATTAAGTATTTCTTTGAATCAGGTGCAACAAAGAAGTGAAATAAGAGCAGAAGGGTTCTCAAATGGTACCAGTTAATCAGGTTGATTTTGTTTCTCCAGCAGTTTTCAACAGATTAGAGACATGCAGTCCTGTATGAATATTTTACTAAAAATGTGTCCCCACAAGTGACTGACAAGGCTGAATGTGTAACAAAATTTAGGGCTATTTTTTGCTAGTGAGCAATGAATGCAACATAAGAATGTAAAGCATATCCATAGAGGGTAGCCCAAGGGTTCTGTCCAGCCCAATGTTCCATTGACAGTGGTCAAAACCATGATTAGGTGCAGGTAGTAGATTGGGGCAAATGTTGCAATGTTCCTTCCTAGCAGTCTTCCAGTGCTTCCACCAGTTGAACTTCCAGTGGTTGTTACCTTCCTCTGAAAATTTTCTGACTCTGCAGCACATTTTCCGAGATGCAGTGAACATGGATTTAAATGTGGCAGATGGCAGCTTTCTCTGTGCTGTCAGTTTATTTCCCCTAATAACAGTATTAGGAACGATTACTGTATTTCAAACATGGAGGCAGGGGTAGTTTCAAAGAAGTTTTGTACAATTACAGGGTGGTTAACACAGACTGAGTCAGTAAGGCGCTGCTGAGTGCAGCAGCATTGTGATACAGTTGTATGCTTAACACATAGTCCCCCATGACCTGTTTTGCTTTTATAAATATACAAAGTGGATTTGATCCCAGTTTGCATGTTGTTGTAAGAACAGAATTTGGTTCAGTTTATACGGCTGGACAGGCTATGTGTTTTCTTTCATAAAATACTTTGGAGGTGTTGTTTGGAAGATGAAGCCTGAGATTAAACTGGTTTTGCTTTAATAAATAGTCCATTTCAATGCTACCTTGGTAGATACAGCAAGGCAAATTGCTAAGTTGCTAGCAAAAGATGTTTATTATGCAGAGGAAGAATTCCATCTCAGTGCAGCAAAGGGGTGTAGCTACCTCTTACATCTATTATAGGCCTAGATTAGTGTACAAGCTCATGCTAACCCAGTGAAAATAAAGATCAGATTCAATCTGTTAGCTTTCTTAAATGCCAGGTCTCTTGATCTAGGGCCAAAGCTAATGCTGTCTGCCAGTGTTCTTTTTGTTGTTCAGCTGTGCTGGGAATGTGGAATAATGCTATTTCTGTACTTACTGGTTTTCTTAGTCTGGTGGATTTATAGCACTCCCACAATGATTCATTCAAGAGTAGAGGACTTCTGAAAGTCAAATATGAATGGATCTCTCAGGAAGCATCTCTTGAAGTCCTCGTTTGTACCCTCTTTAGAATGGAAAGCGGTACAAAGAATTTCTGAGTTAAAAACAAGCTAATGATTAATGAACTTTTTTGAACTGGACTTAAATTACAGTTAAAATAGTAACACGATGCATAAGGCTTTCTCCTTATTCTACAGTCAGGGAAACAGAGACTCATGTTTGTTATTTTTTAGGACAAGTATTATACCTGTTTGTGGCTGTGCAGCCATCTCCCGAAGACAGTAGGCAACTGTCCCTGCGTACATGCAGGCATATAATTGTCTGTCACAGACCTGGTTTTCTTTTCATTTAATCACGTTGGTGGTTAAGTAAATGAGCTAACCCTTGTTAAACCATCATCAGTGTTTAATACATCCTTGCTTAAGATAGTGCACAAGTTCACCTCTAAAATTGCTGTGACATGAAACCTAAAACCAATAACAGAGGGACCAAAAGCTTATAAATCATAACAAGTATTTTTCACTTGAATAACAGCTATTGTTTCTTAAAAGTTGAGGGAGGTTTCAATTGCTGGAAACTATAGCAGTAGCCTGAATATGTTGTCACAGAAAGTGCTAGTACTTTGCTACTGACTCATTTTTTGCTTCAAGCTATTTCTTACCATTTATTTTGTTTGTCAGTTTTTCAGTTCAGGTGATTTACTTTGGAATGGTAGGATTGAGGATAGTAGAAACACATCCTAATAGTGTTTACAGGTGGTCAGAAACATGCTAACAATGCTCCAGTGTCATGATTATTGGTCATATTATTTGAGGACAAGAACAACTGAGAAATTATTGAATAAAATGCTGCATGACAGGTGTTTTTTCAAGAAACTAGGCATGGTTCAGGTGAGTGATGATTGTTTCCTTTTCTACTGCTTTTTCACTGGAGAATTGAGCAAGCAGAGGGCTATCCTGAGAAGAACTTTGCATTAACTGAAGAGTTTTGGACCCTGGAGCTTGAAAGATGTCAAATTGCATGTCAAAATCACCCTCTGGTTAACAAGTTAACAGAATTGTTGGGGGGTAAAAAGACCCTGTTTGGAATAAAAGGAAAAGAAAATAATGGTTTTGTATGCTGTTAAAAAGTTTCTGTGGATTATTCCCTTCTTAAGTGCAAGAAAAGGAAGTACGGAAACAGTATTTTTCTTTATTCCAGTGAAGAAAGTTGAACAAACACAACAAGAAGAAAGTAGGAAAAAGTGGGGAAATAAGTAATGTATGAAAAGACACAATTTTTCTTTTCAAAGAGAAGAAAAACTTGCATCGAAATGACTTGTTTTTCTTTGATAAGAACACTAAAAGTCTGGAGAGACTTTTCAGTGAGCTCCATCCCTTTCTGCCAGAGAGCCTATGTGGAAGAAAGCTGTGATTCTCTAAAGGGATATGCCTGAAAAGTACATTGACCCTTTCTTGACATACAGCAGAAGGTTTGTGAGGAAAAGATGTATTGTACCTGTCTATAGAATAGTAGTCATTCTTCAATATTAAAAGGTTATTTGAAATGTTGAGAGAGATGTGTGTTGGATTGTACCACAGTGGTGTGCTGATATGCAGCACCTTTTATGGAAAGACTTTTCTACAGGATGGTTATACCATCTATTGTATTTGTTTCATGTCTAGCTACACTTCTTAGGACTACAAGTCCAATTATAAATTCCTGTAGTGAAACAGCAGAGTTTAGAATTATTTAGAGGTTATGGAAGAGTTATTTCATATATAATAATGACATAATCTTAACAAATGTTGAGACCTCACTTGGAATACTATGTACAGTTCTGGTGTCCTCAACATAAAAAGGACACGGAACTGTTGAAACAAGTCCAGAGGAGAGACATGAAGATGATCAGGGACTGGAGCACCTCCCGTATGAAGACAGGCTGAGAAAGTTGGGGCTGTT